>JAECUM010056911.1:0-37838 GCA_016617855.1 Megalonaias nervosa | reverse complement strand
GGGGCAAATATATTCAGTATATACATTCATAATGTATTTTGGGATTAATCAGTGTCAACTCATGACAGTCTTTTATCAGCAATATATTCATTATAGTGACAACTGTTGATGATCATTTATAGGCAGTTTTCATCATAGTTTTCCTTTGTCTTTAAATAATGGTGACAGTTTTCAGTTAAATTACTTTTCTGTTTCATGATGCAAACTATAAATGGTTTTCTTTGCTGTGTCTGATAGATATGATCAATATTGAAATTCCTAACCATTAAGAATTGTTCCAGTAAAAAAAAATGTAAGGTCTTTGAACATTAAGGTTAAAGATGGCATTAACTAATTAAGCATGCCATGTTTTATGGAAGTGAAAATCAGTATCAATAGTAAGTTATTCAAGTACATGGAATTTCGCTTGGTGGATGGCTTGGTGGGTGGGTGAATGTTGGAAGTAAAGATCAAAACAATCTGAATGTGACAATGAATTGGCAAAAGATGAAGTTGGCAAGAGATTGGATGTTAAAAAGTCAAGTGAGCACTGAACTTAAATTTTGTCAAGCTCATGTGAGTCGAACAGTAAAACATTACATTGGAGTATGTGGGTGGGCAGTGATGGCTGTGACCATTACAGTTTGTTAAAGTTTTGAGTTGCTTTTGTTTCTTTAACAAAACAGGTGGATAAGTAGTTAGCCTGCCAGACTCATGACTAAATGGTTTCAGGTTTTAATTCTACCATTGGATTAGTCCTGGTCAACTTACATGGTATATCCTTTATGCAAGGCACTTTTCTCCAATTGCCTCAGCACTTTGTAACCTGCTTGTGTTGCTTTGTCATAAAACATGAAACTAAACCTTTTCTTTTTTATCTCCATGTTTTCAAGGAAACACTGGGGTATTGTGATACAGTATATCCATCCATCTGTCTGTACATGTTTGTGACTGTTGTGTCTTAGTACTCCATTTACACCAGTGAAAATGGACACACAAAACTTGGATGAATGGTAATATCTGGGTGTAAATTGTTCCAACACAAAAAAAATTTCATCATTCCCCTGTGTTGGTACGTGGAATAGGTGGTGATTCTGCAAGAATTTCAGGTAACTCCTGAGAGAGATATCTCTCAGATCTGACACAAGTGACGCCACAATTAAAACCGGAACCCCTGGATCTTCCTCACCCATGAACTTAGCGTATATGATTGTGTGTCACACCATATAACTAAACAGTACATTTACTGGACACAAGAAGACAAATTTATACATGCAAATGAAATATACCCAAGGTCCAGCCTTACCCCTCCAGGGACATATATTCATAGGTCATACCAACCTTTTACCACATATACACTTACTGATCATGACAAAACACATTTCTACTGACACTGACCCTAGTGTCCATCCCTAATGTTATTGTCTGATGATGTGTCTAAGATGAATCTTTTACAGAATGGTGAAGAGTGCCGCTATGAGACTTCAGTCCTTGATTGCCAGTGGAAAAGCCCCTGAAGTGGCTTGGAACCTGACCTCTGTCCAGTCAACCAAGGCTGCCATGGTGAGAGCTAGAGAGAGATAGGAGTCTCAGATTTGTTTTTAATTTATTTCATCACATCTGATCTTTCAAAATGTGTCAGAATTTACCTTCCATGTTGAAATATAATGTGTTTTGGCAGGAATGTGTATGGTAGGTAATTTTAATTTTGTCTGCAGAAGTCATTCTCATCTTTCAAGAAAGAAGAAATGTAGAGAGTGCAGCCAGTGAAAGAAATAAAAAATTGAAGAACAATGAGACATACAGGGGAGGAGAAAGAAAAGAGATATTTTGGTCATCTCTGACTGGCACAAATTTTTAAAAAAACCTGCAAATTGTAGTGTTTTTGCAATTTTTCTGCTCTTAGAAAGAGACACTTTGTTCATAAAGATCATTCTCTGGTTAAAAATTTGACAACAGACTGCATGGTAGCATTAAAAGATGGAGGTAGAAATTGATAAACTTTATGTCTTTAAGATTTGGAGTTAGACAATGTATTCAGGATATTAGTAATTTATGATTCAGTTTAATATTGAGGCTGGCTTACAGCTAAGATTAGAAACTTAGAAGGAATTTGATGGCTTCCTTTTAGAAATAAGTTTATTCAGTGTACAGTTTATTTTTATATTTCATTGTAATATTCAAATTAAATTTCCTTTGTGAAACATCTCTTACATATGGGAATCAAAAAGCCAAAGGTGGAAGTTGCAAGGGTGGATTACTAATATGTTACCAAGACAAGAGTGAAATTGACATAGAGAAGATGATAAATATATAATTTCTTTTGCATGTATAGTTTCTAGATAATGTCTCTTCATGTTTGAGATTATTCGCCATTTTTCAGGGGTTGTATGCCTGCTGTCAGATGCCACGCCTGTAATAGATAAGATCATGATGTGCTAAATTGTATGTTTAGAGAAAAAGAACAGCAAATGATACTTTACGATATGTTCTCATGACAGAAAACTCTGACCTTTTTACACTCCAGCTGGTCAAGTTTTACAAACAAAAACACTAACAAACCTCTAGGAATTCTGATACTTGTATATATCCATTATTTTATTATAAAGTGTGCAACAATGAGGTAATGTAGGTGTCATTATTAATCTTAAATATTAATTTTTGTTCTGAACTTTAATAAAAATAATGTAGTTTTACAGAAGTCTGTTTATTTCTTCTTGTTTATTGATGTACACCAGGCACTAAACTGGGTCAGGAAAAAATAGACTTTGTGTGTAATCTTTTTCTTGTTTGTACTAAGCATGTATCTGTTGTGTACTTGCTTGTATCAGTCCTCTTTGTATTTAATATTTTTCAGGCCCATGTGGAAGCCTTCATAGTGAAGACTTTCGTTGAGGTGTTGTCTACTATAGCAGATAAGAATGTTCATGCAGTCATGGAGAGTCTGTGCCGACTGTATGCTGTGCATGGAATGAACAAGAAGATGGGCGATTTCCTGAAGGTCTGATTCAGTGTTCAGTGCTTGTTTCTAAGACAAATGAAGTTTTTTGAATGTACACAATTTTGTTACAGCCCAGTCTGTTTGCTTCTGTTAATTTTGACAGCTTTTCCTGCCTCTGATGTCTGCAGCACCACTCAAACATTTATTTATCTCTAGCATTATGTCATTTTAGCCTTGCAATAAGAACTTTTTTGTGTGTTTTTTTTATGCAAATCAGATAAGTTTGGCACTCAGAATGGGACTTGGAATAATGTTAGCAATAAATTATCAAGCATTTGCAGTCAGATATATGGCTAGGTGTGCAAAGAATAAATCCTTTTAAAAAAAATATTGGAGATAAAAATAACACTTGATGATGTTTCACCCATAAATAAAATACATGAATTTTAAGTTTAAATGTTTTTCCTTCAACCTTATATGAATATAATTGAAGAAAGTTTCAAACTTATTTTACTATTAGTGAAGCTTGTCTTCTGGTTATCATGTCAGTAAGTTATTGTGATATAATAAAAATGACCAACTTTGGGGTGGTTCAAAATGACCACTGTTTATGTCCGAGTTTAATTTTCCAGTATGGAAAAGGCTGAGGTTGTTCCAATGGACTTCACATGGTCTTAGCTGAATTCAATTCTTTTTAATGAGTACATTAAACTATAGTTTTGCTCTTTATAATAGCGGTTGTATGATAAAGTAAACAATAATGAAAATAATGAGTAGCAATGCAATACATAACTTACATTTATGCATATTTGTATTAACTGTAAATTAAATCAAAACCCAAAAGTATCTAACTAGTGCAGATAGATTTCAGATAGAAACAGATTATAAAGCCCTAATTTACAGCAATTATAAATTTTCATGTATGCTGTGGAAAAAGATGTTCAGGACAGAATTTTATAATTTACAAGCCCCACCATGCCAGTAGTAGGTCAGCAAGGTATTCCCTTTGTTCGGATATTCAGTGTGTATACTTTGTTAATTTGTGCTTTAGATTGTTTCAGGCACATTTCTTGTTCTCACAAATTGAACTCAGCTTTCTTTATGTAAGATACAAAGATGACTTTACAGCCAATCATAAAGTGGACAGAGTTTAATTTATCTAAGATAGAAAGATGGCTTAGATGAATATGTATGATACAGAGAGAACTTTAGAGCCACTTAGGAAGTGGACTGAGTTTCATTTGTGTATGATACAGAGAGAACTTTAGAGCCACTTGGGAAGTGGACTGAGTTTCTTTTGTGTATGATACAGAGAGAACTTTAGAGCCACTTGGGAAGTGGACTGAGTTTCTTTTGTGTATGATACAGAGAGAATTTTAGAGCCACTTGGGAAGTGGACTGAGTTTCTTTTGTGTATGATACAGAGAGAACTTTAGAGCCACTTGGGAAGTGGACTGAGTTTCTTTTGTGTATGATACAGAGAGAATTTTAGAGCCACTTGGGAAGTGGACTGAGTTTCTTTTGTGTATGATACAGAGAGAACTTTAGAGCCACTTGGGAAGTGGACTGAGTTTCTTTTGTGTATGATACAGAGAGAACTTTAGAGCCACTTGGGAAGTGGACTGAGTTTCTTTTGTGTATGATACAGAGAGAACTTTAGAGCCACTTGGGAAGTGGACTGAGTTTCTTTTGTGTATGATACAGAGATGATGGCTTTAGAGTCGCTTTTACTCATTTATGTAAGATACAGACATGACTTTTGTGTCACTCATGTTGTGGGATCAGAGATTCTTTATAAGAGCACATTTTTAATATTTTTAAGGGAATTTTAAATGTTTAAACTATTTGGATTGATTATAACTGTTGATGTAAAGAAAATGTGGAAATAATGTTTCAACATTTCATTGAGCAGGACAATTACATAAGTGGAGCACAAGCAGACATGCTGATGAACAAAATGTTGGATCTCTTCCAAGAAATCAGACCAAATGCTGTGGCACTTGTAGATGCTTATGATTACCATGACAACACCCTTCAGAGCTGTCTAGGTCGTTATGATGGAAATGTTTACGAGGCCCTCTATGAATACTCTAAGAACTCTCCACTTAATGAAAAAGAGGTAAAATCTAATGATAAAAACAGATTTAATTGTTTAGCTCACCTGGTTGTAGGGCAGATAAGCTTATGCTATAAACCAGTACCCATCATGCATTGATCAACATTTGCTATTTTCACATTTTTCTCAAAAACACTGACCATTTTTCTGTCAAGTTAGGCAGAGGGCATCCTGGCAAAATTGCCTTTAAGTTCAAATATGGCCATTGTTCCAAAGAAATGGAAAAACTTTTAAACAACTTCTTGCTAGAATTTGACCAAACCTAATACACCTCTTCCTCAATAACTTGCGCATAACAGTGTCCAAAAATTTTATTCTCAGAGAAACACTCGCAGGCATAGTTGTTATGCTAGATTGAAACATTTTAGGTTTTGTTACAAGAGGAAACATTGCATTTACGATGATTATGATGATTACACTTAAAAGGAACTGAAATATAGAATCAGAAAAAAATTTCACTTGATAAAAAAAATTTATTGGTATTTAGTTATTAAAGTACTGCCTCCACTTGGTGAAAGAGACATTTTCATTGATCAAAATTTCCTTGAATATCATTAATTATGGTGTACTAAAAATGTTTGGAAAGAAAATGTTTAAAATTATATGATTTTTCTTATTAAAAGTTGATATTTCATAATGTTGATTAAAATTCTTGGTTCTATCTACCATTTTCAACAATAAAATGAGAGATCTATCAAATTTTCCATTACCAGTTTTGATCGTGATTTTCTTCAAGTTCAACAAATATGGATACATTTTTGGTATTTTCTGGTTTAAACAATGGGATGCATACCTGACCCCATGCTATAAGTGGGTTTGCGAGTTATCAGGGCATGAGTTGTTGAAGGAATGGTGTATTGAACATCCTTGAACAGAGGTCTTTTTAAGTTTATAAAAATGATGCCAATCCATGGTTGCTTGTACTAAAAAAGAAAATATTTTAAATGCTTCCTGTCAAAAACCACTCAGCAGAATTGACAGAAAACACCCTTGCATGAAGGTATTTCAAGATTTAGAAAATAATGCTGATGAACAGAATTTGACCAATTTGACATAAAGGTCCTAGCTTGAAAGATTGCCAGATTTGTACAGATGATGCTAATCTGCCATAAAGTGTGATTGGTATTACTGTAAATATAAATGAATGAATATATATATATATATACAGTAAACAGGATTAGACCAACTTTTGCAGAAAGCATAATGTATTTACAATTGAGCCCATAGTTTAATTTGGCATAGATTTTAGAGTCTATTAGCATAGACATGGGGCCATGTCCACTTAATTTAGCATAGATATTTAGAGTCTATTAGCATAGACATGGGGCCGTGTCCACTTGATTTAGCATAGATATTTAGAGTCTATTAGCATAGACATGGGGCCGTGGCCACTTAATTTAGCATAGATATTTAGAGTCTATTAGCATAGACATGGGGCCGTGGCCACTTAATTTAGCATAGATATTTAGAGTCTGTTAGCATAGACATGGGGCCATGTCCACTTAATTTAACATAGATTTTAGAGTCTATTAGCATAGACATGGGGCCATGTCCACTTAATTTAGCATAGAGTTTAGAGTATATTAGTTTAGACATGGGGCCGTGTCCACTTAATTTAGCATAGATTTTAGAGTCTAGTTTATTAGCATAGATATTGGGACCTTGTCCATTTAATTTAGCATAGATTTTAGGGCATAGCTCATTAGCGTATATATTCGGGTTTTGCTGATTTTATTTTACATAGATTTTAAGATTATGTTCATTTCATTTAGCATAGATTGTAGGACCAGGTTCATTTGATTAGATTTTAGGGCCTTGTTCATTTTGTTGATCATAGATATTGGGCCCAGTTCATTAGCTTAGACCTTATGACTTTGTTTTTTTATTTTAGTTCATAGTATTTAGCATGGATTTCAGGACTTTGTTCCTTTTATTTAGCTTAGATTTTAGTTCCTAGTTTATTAGCATGGAGTTCAGGGACTACATTTGATTTAGCATAGATATTAGGGCCAACCAGTAGACCATTTTAGGAAAATGTAAAGTGGAATGCATGCATTGTGCATGTTTGATGTGCATGTGATAATTCATCTAGATCTAGCTAGAAAACCAGTACCTGTTATTTTAGCCCTTTTGAAATATAAAGTGGACATGTTATTCTGTTTGATTTATGCTATTAAATTTTGTCTTCGTTACTTTATTTCTTAGGACAGTTATCAGTACATGTTTATATTTTTCGGATATGCTGTTTACATTATTCTTGTTATGTTTTCAAATTTGTTATCTTTTGCAGGTTCTTGATTCCTACTACAAGTATTTGCGTCCTGTGATGAGGGGAGAGTACAACATTCCTCCAGTAGCGAGATTATAGAACAGTTCTGGCATCTTCTTATGATTCCTGAGTTTCTGTTGCAGGATTTGGTTTCATTATTAAAATTTAAAAGAAAATTTGTGAGACTTGCCAAAGGACCATAAATATAAAAAAGTTTATTTTACTTTCGGACAATTTTCAGCATAGACACATTTTATAACTAAGTTTCAGTGTATTTGAGACTTTGTCAGTGTTTAGTATATTATTTACCACACTGTCATCTATACTTAAATGCAGGGGAGTATAAAATGGATATAAATGTATCCCATCTAATCAAATTTCACAGTATTACAGGCTGCCAATAGCCATTGTGACTATATACAGTGCTTACTCTTGGCTGCCAATAGCCATTGTGACTATATACAGTGCTTACTCTTGGCTGCCAATAGCCGTTGCGACTATATACAGTGCTTACTCTTTGTAATGTTGTTTATGGGAGATATGAAAGTGACAAAGTCAAGTTACTTTATTCTGAGGTATATTATAACAAGTCTGTGTAATCCTAAATGCAAAAAACATAAAAATAAGGTATTTAATGAGGTGACACTTATTGATTCTTGTTGGTTCAGTACAAAAATCAATGTGAGTTTAAGTCAGTAACAATTATAGAAAATGAAACAGAATTTAAAGGGATCAATGACAACTGACACTTATAGAGGGAGCAATGATAACTGACAAAATATAGAGTGATAATTGACAACTGACAGAATATAGAGTGATCACTGACAATTGACAAAATATAGAGTGCCCGATGACAACTGACAAAATATAGTGATCAATGACAACTGACAATATATAGAATGATCGATGACTATTGACAAAATATAGAGTGCCCGATGACAACTGACAAAATACAGAGTGATCAACAACAACTGACAAACTGTAGTGATCAGTGACAACTGAAACAATATATACAAATCAGTGACAACTGAGACAATACAGAGTGATCAGTGATAACTAAGACAATATAGTGATCAGTGACGACTGATACAATATATAGGGATCGATAACCATATCATATTATAAGGGAAAGTACTAGTAAACAGACAGTCTTTATTGTGGAGAACCAATGTAATTTAACATCTTTACACCTTATTAGAGTGAACTTGATTTTTACCCCATCTACCCTTATTAGAATGAGTTTAATTTTTACCCCATCTACCCTTATTAGAATGAGTTTAATTTTTACCCCATCTACCCTTATTAGAATGAGTTTAATTTTTACCCCTCTACCCCTTATTAGAATGAATTGGATGCTTCTGTTTTCAGTGCCTTGAGCAATTTCACCTAAAACTGCTATCTGCCATATGGCCATGTTACAATGGTTCCAATATGTTATGCAAGTCAGCATGATTTTACTGTAAAATTTGTTTAAAGTGATGGTCCTTTCAGAAACCAATTTTTTAACTACTGTTATGAGAGTATCCTTTGCAGTATGCAGTGATATGTTTGGGAAACCTATATGTTTTGTGGTCTAAAAATAGTTTTGTTTATAAATAGTGATGTGATGGTTTTAATAAGGAGACTTGCTTTCTTTGAACTGCAGACATGCACTGTATTCAGATGCTTGTCTTGATTTTGTATTGTGGCGTATTCAGCTTTTATAGACAGACAAAGTTTTAGCTTGGTACAAATTGTCCAGAACTCTTTAAAAGTGAGATCATGTGTTCTTTACACTTTGCATTTGTCGCCCATTGAGTTAAGTGTGGGTTTTCTGTGTACAGTTGCATGTGCCATGGTTAACTTGATGCTGGCTTGTTGACATTGGGAATTAAGTGCATGATGAAAAATAAACTGGAACAGTCTGACCTAATTGAAATACAAAGCCATTTTCTTGAAGCTTTAGGTCCCTAGTGGGATTTCCCTCTTTAGGTCCATATTGGAATTCTGTTGTTTTTTTCTCGACACTTGTGTGTCTTTGTTCAAAATATTATTCACTATTTTAGAGAGCAACAAAGACATGTCAGGTCATTATCTCAATTTTCAATATTTTTGCAATAGAATGCAGCATTAAAACAAAAGTTAAGTTAAAGATTTAATTCAAGATGGCTTTATTTAGAAATGACATCTGTGTGTACATGTTATACTATCTTTATTTATAAATGACAAATATATGAACATTTTATACTGTGTCTTTATTTGGAAATGACAGATGTGTGAACATGTTGCACAGTGTCTTTTATCAGAAATGAGGCAACATTAATATCTTAGTTAAGTAAAAGGTTTTTTGGGGGATTTTTGGGGGTTTTTTTGTTCTTTTATAGTTGTGATATACTGTGTCTGCTACAGCTTTGGATGTCTTGTATATGTAAAAAATCTAGTCACAAAGTAACCAGAATACAGTCATTATAGTAAAAATATTAATAAGCGGATTGTATATCTGTGTTATACAGTTATATATTTCATCCAGTGAATATATTTCTTTACATGAATAATCATTGGACCAGGATAGGGTGCACCAGTGAACTGCTTGGTTATGGTAGATGAATTAAAATTGCCCTATGAACCACATTGTTGGGCCGAAATAAACATTGTGATTTTTCCAGAATAGCATCCTTTGGATTTTTATTTTTCAATGCTACTATATCATTATATGGTTGATACTGCTCTCAGGCTTCCATTTTATGACACTAGCAATATCGAGCTTCAGGGGCATTTTTGTACATTGCAGAATTATTTCCCTTGAAATGGTGATTTTTAGTTGTCAGTATTGACCTCGGTAGCAGTGAAATATTATGTAACCCAGTCATTCCTAGCTATCAATATTGATGCATCGTTATGCTGAACCATATAGCTATGAATAATATATTCATATCATAACGTTGGCATGTATTTTATTTGAACATGGAATATTCATAATTTTGAGAAGTTGAAACATTTTTCCACAACAGTGGTAATTTTTTAATTTGAGATTCTATCGAATTCTATCACTTTTTAAATTGTAAAACACTAATGCCAATATGTCACTTATTGATAGTAGTTTATTTACATGTACAGAGCCTGGATAAAATACAGATATTGAATACAGTTACTTATAAATAAACATATTCACTATTGATATTGTATTATCTTCCATGTAATTTGAATATGAGCAAATTGCTGTAATAATATCTAGAGACCACCTTGTGGGTGAAATTTGCTATGGATCATGGATATTTTACTATAAATTTATTTAGGTATGTGATCCATAAATTTACTTTAATTAATATTATATATGAACCTGTTTACAGTTTACACAATTGTTTATATTATCTCCATCTTCTTTGAGGGATGATTGGTGCATAGACATGTTTTGTTTTAATCTCTTCAAATTTATAGAAACAATTGAAGAATATTTAAAAAATTTAAAATTGTGATGTCCTTGAATAAATTATGCAAATGGATTCTTCTTACACAGTGATGACAAAATATAGGAAGCAGTTCATCAGAGTCTGTGTACTGCAGTTTTATTTAAAATTTGTATACAGTATCATAAACAATTAAAATGTTTCTGATTCATAATTGCTTTTTTGTACGCACTCATCTGATATGTGGAAGTAATTATCACATATGTGTATTGTTAAATACTAGTACATTTAATTTCAATCAGGTAAAGAGGCATTTTGTTAATATAAAATTATAAAACTAATTTATCTGATTAAATTTTTACAATTTTATGATTCATTGTGGGGGGGGGGAATTTCATGTATTTTCATGAAAATAATAAAAATTTGATGTGAATTCAGCATCTGATTTTATGCAGATTATCCTGACATGAAAGATATTTTTTTCTGTATAAATAGCAAAATTTCTATGTATTTTAGAAATGAGTATCTGTGATTCAGCAATAAACAGTACATTAAATTTTCTTTAAATTTTCTTTTTTGACCTACTGTAGACAATCTTGGAGGGAGGGGGTTATAGTGGAGTTGGATATGTCTATTCCTTTTTTTTACTTAATATCACCTAAACTCATTGAGATATATGCTTAGTATACTTATCTGTCATGACTGGACAATGTGTCCAGTAAAATATGGAATCTGTCTGGTCACCATTTTTAGAATTATCCCTAGTTTTCTATAACCAGTTGTGTTTATTAGTCTGTCAGTGACACTTTAGTTAATGTCTCCTGAACCATTTGAGATAACTTCCTAAAATTTGGTATCTATTTGTATTGTGACAAGCCTGTTCCATATAAGATGGGGTTTTGATAGAGTATGGCTGTTCGAGTTTTCTGCCTATGTTTGAAAAAAAAATCATCTTGAAACTTGGCATGATCTTGTATCATCACTAGACAATGTGCTTTGTACAGTGTGTCTTGTATCATCACTAGACAATGTATTTTGTACAGTGTGTCTTGTATCATCACTAGACAATGTATTTTGTACAATGTGTCTTGTATCATCACTCGAAAATGTATTTTGTACAATGTGTCTC
The DNA here is from genome assembly GCA_016617855.1 of Megalonaias nervosa. Lineage (NCBI taxonomy): Eukaryota > Metazoa > Mollusca > Bivalvia > Unionida > Unionidae > Megalonaias > Megalonaias nervosa. Next base: position 26,018 of record JAECUM010056911.1, on the reverse strand, counting down.
ATATCTTCACTAGACAATGTACTTTATACAGTGCCTTGTACAACATTGGGCCCTATGTTACTCAGCATTTTAGGACTTGTCCCCATTTGTAAAAAATATTAGCCTGTCTGTATCTGTTTTGACAGGTAATTTCTTTGGAACTATTTTAGATATCTTAAGGAATCTTAGCAGTTTTATCATGGCAAGAGGAGTTTGTTATATACAAAAGTAAATTACTTTTAGCGGTGAATATTCCAAAAACACTTGCTAACTTACAAATCTAGTTTCATTGGACTCCATTTGTATATTGCTAACATTTAGTTATTTACTGATATGCTGTAAAACTAGACATGAAAAATGTCATTTTTAAAATATTTTTTTTTTATTGAGTTCTCATGAGAAAAGCTTTGATCAAAACTCGTCTTATGGTTCATTTTCTTCACAATACACCATATAACCTAATTAGTTAGTTGTTAGTGAAAACATTTTAAAAATCAGATAAGCTTCTTAAGTTATCCTACACCTTTATTTGTTTTTTTTTTAATAGGTTTTTTTTTGTAGTTTGTTGTTTTTTTTTTTAATTGTATGAACATGCTTCCAGCATGATATTTTTCATTCATAAAAGCACCGCTCTTGTGGCCTAGTGGTTAGAGCATCCTCCTCGGATGCGGGAGGTCGCGGGTTCGAACCCCGGCCGAGTCATACCAAGGACTTTTAAAAATGGTTCTAACAGCTGCCTCGCTTGGCGCTTAGAATTAAGAGGTTAGTGTTAGGACTGGTCGGCCTGGTGTCAGGATAATTTGACTAGATGGGACATGATGCCCCAAAGCTAGACATCACTATAAACTGCCACACTGCAAACATCATAGTGATATGACTGGCAAATTTTTAAAGCTACGTTAAAAATCCAAATCACACAAACTCAAACTCATTCATGAAAGCGAAAATGGCATTTTCTCAAAGATTGATTATGTGGCTACCACTGAAAAATTTTCAAATAATTATGTGTTTGTTTACAAGTCGAGTTGAACTTAAATCTCCACAGACCGAGAACTCCTGTCACTCAATTAACTGGCCTACCTAGGTCTTTGGAGTCTGTTAGGAGTAATCAACATTGACCCTGTCTTTTGGTGCATTATGCAATGACAGGTCAGAGTCAGGACTGCTTGCTCTTGGCATTGATTTATAAGCGAGTATATATGGTAACTGCAGCATTCACGCCATGCTAATGCCACTACTGCTCAAAGGACTCTCCATTTGCATTCATAAATGTATTCCCCCTGCTTTCCACATGCATCCTATCATTCTTTGTTCAACCATTGCTTTTGATATATGATGGTTTAGATAGGAAGTACATGGCATGTTCTTGGTACTCGAAAGGAGCTAGAGTTTCTCAAGGTACCAGACTCTTAACAAAACGGGTGCAGTTTTGAATATTGCCCAGATCAGGCCGCCAAGATGTCCCTCTGGTCAAGACTCTTTGCTCCAATTGCATTGCCGCAGTGTAACTTGTCATGTGATGATATACCCTTTAACGCAAATCAATCGATTTCATTATCAGTTGTTAATACTCTTTTATTCATCAATTTGTTTTTAAAAGTATATTTACATACTTCTACACCATCTCACAGAATTCTCGCTCCATATTGTGTCTCCTCTACACTAATTTACACCTGGAAAACGCCCAGGTATAGTGGAACCAAGCAGTATATTGTGCACATAATTATGTCTTCATTTTTTAAGATATTTCGAAATTGTTTCTTTCCGTCAATCTTTGCATCCGTCCGTCACTCGATAAAGGTTGTCACCTGAACTGCATCTACATCGACTGAGGTAAAGTCATCGTATTAACTACGATGTTACACGAAGATAAGTAGAGAACAGCGAAGTTTTCAGATCCTCCAAATATTCCCCTGGAAAGTATGAGATGGAGATCGAAGGTCACAATTTCATAGATGTGGACTTGACTTTGTAACCTAAACTTAATCTATACCAAACGCGGTCTGATGGTCATTTTTGGTGTAATGTTTCACAAGGAGTAAAAAACGAATGAGGTTTCAGATCCTGGATGCATACCGGAGAGGTGTGTGTGGGGGGGGGGAGTGTTGGGGTCAAATGCCATCGTCGTTAAGTCATATGGACTCGTTTATGTAACCGCTCCGGTGGCTAAGTAGTTAGAGCGTCCGACTCTGATGCGGGAGGTCGCGGGTTCGAACCCGCCGAGCCATAGCAAAAACTTATTAAAATGGTACTAACAGCTGTCTCGCTAGGCGCTCAGCATTAAGAGGTTAGTGTTTGGACTGGTCGGTCTGGTGTCAGGATAATGTGATTGGGTGGGACATGATGCTTCATGTCTGCGGCATGATGCCCCAGTGCTAGACATCACAGTGAAAAATTGTTAAAGCTATTTTAAAAAATTCAAATCACACACACACACACACATTCACACATACACTCGTTCATGTAACATGACTGTGGAGACCAAATGAGATCATTCGATCATATTTAGTATTATGTTTCACACAGAAATTTCAAATCCAGCAAGGGAGATGTGCAGGTATTTGCATTTCATTCCATTTGTACGCACAGCTTTTATTTATATTCTTTTACAGAGGTTTCACATCATTAACTTTATCTTGTACCATATATTTACCTTGATATGGAGGCATTTATCTTCCTGATTTTTTGTGCAATTATTTTACTTTATATTTTTAGAGCTTTTATATCGTCATCATTTAACCAGTACTGTGCTGACGTGCCGTGAAATGCTATACATAAATATCTGGTTAACTGGCTGGCTGCTGTTTAATGGGATATCAAAACATGAACGGTTTTAGTTTGCTGAGGCAATTCTGAGTAAAGTGCGTTGCCTGGAGACAATCGAAGCCTGCAGATCCAGTCTGATCTAGGCATCACGTTCAGAGACATTTAATTTCAAGTAAAGTGCGTTGCCTGGAGACAATCGAAGCCTGCAGATCCAGTCTGATCTAGGCATCACGTTCAGAGACATTTAATTTCAAGTAAAGTGCGTTGCCTGGAGACAATCGAAGCCTGCAGATCCAGTCTGATCTAGGCATCACGTTCAGAGACATTTAATTTCAAGTAAAGTGCGTTGCCTGGAGACAATCGAAGCCTGCAGATCCAGTCTGATCTAGGCATCACGTTCAGAGACATTTAATTTCTACAATATGTTTTACGAAAATAATTACGCTAATACACAGGATTTACGGAAGATGTAAACTTAAATGAAGACCATATTCTATGTCACACCGTTAGTATAAGGCTCAGACCACAAATTCAATTTATGTACAAGTCATAAGGAGCGTAAAATCAAAGAAACAAATAAGCAAAAGAACTATACTATTATAAGCACTGGATGGTTCAGATCGCGACATATTTACTTCTTGATTAAAGTTAGTGCAAACATTCTGGACGATCTAAACAGGGTGTTTCGCGACATGTTTATTAAAACATTATTTTTAAAAATATTTTTATTATTAGATAAATGTTTCTGAAGCAGGCCGAGTAGGCCTAACGCTAAAAGTTACCTTCATCAACTCTCTCGCACGGGTAGTTTCAGGCTATATTTTGACTTGCTGGGAAAAATCGTATAGAATTTGAAAACTCTGGTAAAGGTTTGAGAACATTTATAAAAGAAAGGTTATGTGGTGTTATATTACGTAATTTATCGACATGCACATTTTTAGGTGATGTACATAAAATTTGCGAAGTTTCATGGCAGTCCATGAAGAACTGGCGGGGTGGGTGGGCGGGTGCTAGTTGCTCTAACGATATTTCTCGTTCACTGCATTAAATGCCAACATAAGAGGTAATAACCTTAAAAAATGTCTGGAGAGGATTATTTGAGAGTGTATGTCCTTAATTACGTAAAGTATTGCGCTGTTTGATCCTTTCTGTTACTAGACGGATATCGCACTTGTAAACAATCAGACAGTTTAGAGAGTGAGTAATTACTAGCCTGGATCTGTAAACATTACCATATTGCCATCCAATAATTGATTTCTCGTGTTCGTTCCATCTCCAATGTTTGCACAATGCATATGGTCCTTGAAACTGGTTTGATAGACAATTCCAGTGCATTGCCTTCACACGGTGTTGGTTTCTACGTCTTTTGGCTTCTTTAGCATCAGACGAATTTTGCGGGTGCGGAAGTAATTTTATATTTTAAACTAGCTATTGCCAGTCCTAGGACGGGATGATAAAAAAGTTTCAAGATAAAATTTTAAAAGAAGGTAATAAAAAAAAAAATAAATTGGAGTGAGCGAGTTATTAAGAAAGTTTGAATATAAAAATGAAAAAAAAAAGTTTATAGAAAAAATTGGATCCCGCCGCGAGTTTCGAACCCGCGATCTCATGTTTGGCAGCCGTGACACACAGAGAGACAAATGTGAATGTTACTATGTAAGATCCTGCTATTGCCGTTTTACAAATCATACGCTTTTTTGTAAAAATTGAAGCAAATATCACATATTTAAACGTTACTTTATCCTTAGATATTGTTCTAAGTAGGTTTAGTGTGGGGAAAACGTTGCATTTTGATGATACAAATTCAGTGTAACGTCCATTATCTTAATTCCTTACTCTCTGGCCCAATCCTGCAAAACATGCTTTTGTGTTGTACTTTTTAGATTTATTTTGATGTGGGGGGAGGGGATCATAAAGCGCTGTACTCTGGTATCTGACATCAAGGATGGCCTCGTTCAATGCAAGTGATTAACTCAGTTATCTGTATACGCATCACGATTATGAAAGAAAATTCAAGTACTCTGCTAACATGAGCGTGCTTAAAAGTATTCAAGAAAAGACCTCCAATGATACATTTACGGCATAATTTAAGTGTATAATACAGTTAATATTGATTATAAGGTTCTAGTAACAGGTTACAGCATGAAGGATTAAACCCAAGTTGTCAACAGAGTCAGAGTACGCGGATGTAAAAACTTCCTCATATCTAACGACTACTGGAAGTGTAACATAGTTGTCAGCAAATTATTTCATCTTCTCTCGAGACATGCTTTTTCGTCGAGTTATAGTTGTCCTAATAATTAATAAATTCATCCCGAATAAAGTGCGTATCCGAGGGAAAATTCGTCGCTCTGTGTGATCCGAAAAAAGCAGAGAAATGGCTTCCGTATAATAGTTGCTTTACTGTAGCAGAGAAATGACATCTGTTTAATGGCATATCTCTTACAGATACATATATAAACTATAATTTTCGTAAACATTCAAAAAATTCGTACAACTAAATATTGTTTTCGGTGCATATGCTGGTTTCGCTTTGATTATACGATTTAAAAATCGACCAGTTGATATAAAAGTTAGCATTTAATTTTTTAAAAAAAAAAAAACAGCAAAACAAAATTTAAAAGAAAACAAGAAAAAAAAGACATGATTTTATGATTCCTGGGAGTCGTGTTTTTGCAAACCTACAGTCGCACACTTTCTTTTTCTGGTCAATGCTATGAGGCAAACTTGGTTAAAAGGGCCGAATTTGATACTTTTTAGTGGTACGTTTTTTTTTTTCTTATATTAGAATTCTGATCCCCAGAAATCTGGATCGTTCTTATTTTTCCTGAACACTTCTGTGAATTCGTCAGTGTTATGACCGTTTTATCATAATAGAAACAAATTCTAACCTGTTGATTCCAATGGTACACAAAATATATGTAAGTTCAGCTGAATACATACAATGCAACAACAATTATTTGGGGATATCTAACATGTTTTTAAATACATAGAACTTGCATTGATGTATATATATGTTGCTTAATTCTCTCTCTCTCTCTCTCTCTCTCTCTCTGTGTAGCGACTTCGTCATCGTCAAAGCCTATTTTAATAGTACAAGAATCATAATCATCGTTACTGTGCAGCATAACTCTAATCATTTCTGCCTTTATGGATTCGTGATTTGAAGAGTGCTGTTTAATTTAACTTGGCATTCATTCTCATCTTAATGTCAATAAATATATTTGTTTCTCGTTTATTGCTTTATGTTTGAGGGAAATATTGATTAAACGTTATCACATCCATTAAGACTGTTATTTGTAAATTTCATTTAGACGTTGTTATGTGAAAGCGTGTTTGATTTTGTCCATGAGTGTTCATAATGTCATGATGCAATAATAAACGCATCTCTCTCTCTCTCTCTCTCTCTCTCTCTCTCTCTCATAATGGGTGCCAGAATTTTAAGTCGTGTGTCTTTGCCAACGCACAATACACAAAATTTAATCAGAACACACACACACACACACACACACACACACACACACACACACACACACATATATATATATATATATATATATATATATTACCTGAAATAAATAAATAACTAAATGACTATGAATATATGCATAAAAAGGACCCATGATTGGCTGAAGAGACTCGCTGATATACCAGTGCAAAGCTAACTTATTTTCTCTCGTCGGTGTAGATGGGTCATGCAGACTTTTTTGTCACAGCAGTTTTAGTTGATTAAGAAGTAGTCTTGTTCAACCTTATCTCTCGCGTGTTTCTATGAAATTGTAGGTAATCCTCAGATGATATAAATGTCCAATTTTAATTTTGTAATAATAGTTTAGCAATCACATAAATATGTTTAAGTTCTACGTGAGTTTGCTTCTGAATTTGGATCTTGACAACTTTCAAACTATTGCACTAGCTCATTTCATTACGTATCCACAACACGCACTGATTCGCTCGTATCCGAACTTAATTTACCAGTCGCCTCGGATGCGGGAGGTCGTAGGTTCGATCCCCGGCCGAGTCATACCAAAGACTTATAAAAATGGTACTTACATCTGCCTCGCTTGGCGCTCAGCATTAAGAGGTTATGTTAGGACTGGTCGGCCTGGTGTTAGGATAATGTGACTGGGTGGGGCATCATGCTACATGTCTGTGGCATGAAGCCACAGTGCTAGACATCACTATAAACTGCCACACTGCAGACATCGTAGCGATATGACTGAAAAATTGTTAAAGCTACGTTAAAAATCCAAATCACACACACACACACACACACACACACACACACACACACACACATAATTTGCCAGTCAATGTCATAGGCAGGTATAATCCGTCAAGTTGACAGAGAAATCATGGATTTTCGCCACCACCAAACCCATCGAATTTATTGCGAATATTCCTACAAGCACATTCGAGGTTATTTCTCGACTTAGCACAAATGGCCTAGCGATGTTCCCACTGTGGCGAATAACTAATAAAAATGTGTTCGAAAATTAAAGATGCTTCAGTAGACTTCCGAGGGAAGCAATAAACATCGTCTTTCTACCTCAAAACGCATTCGTTAAAATTATAATTAGGAATCTTTTGTCAGCTACTGATATCCTCCATCATTCCCCATCCCCAGTCCCTCCATCTCCTCCAACAACAGTGTGCTTGAATTGAAATATATATATATATATATATATATATATATATATATATATATATATATATATATGCATGCGCAGTACGTGTGTGTGTGTGTGTGTGTGTGTGTGTGTGTGTGTGTGTGTGCACAAATGCGAGAAATATTTAAAATGTTCTAAATTTTAGTGTGCTGTAGAACAAAGTTCTTTATCAGTGAAGAGTACGTTTGGACATTGCTTAAAGTACCGTACTCCCCCATATACCTCTACACACTTCCAAGTCCAATTATCAATTATTAATTGCCATGTTCAATTCACTTTTTGGTATGCTGTTCATACAGGGGAAAACTATTGCACTTCCATCCACATGACGGTTCTCAAATCATCAGCCCTTCAGGGAATCTTTGATAACTGGATTCAGCAAAAAATGACTTAAGCTAAATCAGGGCAGCGACAAAGTGTGGATGCTGTGTTCTTTCAGAAAGTCTCTCACGACGGCGGAGTTATGTCCCTTCGCGTTTGCAAGGCGTAGACGCATACACGGAGTACTGGTACACTGACGGGTGGTTTGTTAGTGATTCATAGCTTTTGGCAACACTCGTTGGATGTATAAATATGGCCATTGACACTAGCAGTCAGATACGGTTACTTGGACGACTGGTCCATTTGCATCGACTACTAATGCTTATAAAATTCTCTTCAAAGTCCAATTACGCCAAACATTTTGTGATCTCTGTTTGTTTTTCTTATTCAGATTTTATTACTTTCTTCAGTCGGGATCAAATTATTTTCCATGTGTCATCACCTCTTACAGTCTCATTCAAAGGTATCTGATCATTCTGTTCTTATCTGGCGAGTAGCTGTTTCACGAATTCAAGCCGGGTCTGTTTTTGATCAGCCGCCAACAAACGTGGGACCCAGACGATCCTTTAGTATATTAAATACAGCTGACAAATTAATTACCCCTTTCACAGTGTCCATTTCCACTTCACAGCATCCACTTCCCCATAACCAATCGCAGACAACGGTCTTCGATAACATGGTCATCTTTCATGGATTCGCGGCCATCATTAAAACGACGAAACCATTTAAAAATTGTAGGATATGATAGAACATTACATCCATAAGCTTGATCCAAGTGAGCCCTGATAACAGACAGATACTATCCTAAGACCACTGATAAAAGACATAACAGACAGATACTACCCTAAGACCACTGATAACAGACATATACTATCCTAAGACCCTGATAACAGACATATACTATCCTAAGATCACTGATAACAGACAGAGGGTATCTTTAGAGCCATGGCAACAGACAGAGAGTATTCTATGAGAGCCCGGATTATACAGAATTTTCTTTGCACAGTAACACAATTGTTCTCCTGCTCCCACATTTGATACGTCATTACACGCATATATCTGCACATGTCCGGCGTGCTGCACGTGCAGCTGCAGATCATTTTTATAAACAGCCAATTTGTCTATCGATCTCTATTAAATTTATTGGCAGGTAAAAAAAAATTGAAACAAAATATTCATAACTTTTAAAAACCCCTCGTATGTCTTCGGGTTGTTGGATTAACACGCTGCCATTAAGGCCTGATTTTCTAGTTATTAATGATGCTAAACTAGCTTATATATACCCTCTTATCCGACCGCTTCGATGGCCTTAGTGGTTGGAGCGTTCGCCTCGGATGCGGGAGGTCGTGGGTTTGAACCCCGGCCGAGTTATACCAAGGACATAAAAATGGTACTAGCAGCTGCCTCGCTAGGCGCTCAGGATTAAGAGGTGGGTGTTAGGACTGGTCGGCCTGGTGTCAGGATAACGTGACTGGGTGATACATGATGCTAAATGACTGCGGCATGATTCCCCAGCGCTAGACATTACTATAAACAGACACTATGCTGATATCGTAGCGATATGAGTGAAAAATTGTTAAAGCTAAGTTAAATTCCAAATCTCTCTCTCTCTCTCTCTCTCTCTCTCTCTCTCTCTCGTATGCATAACTTTCATTTGCCTTGCATGTGTATGCACGCGAGGAATACTTTTTCTAATGAGAAAACAATAAGTGCAAGTGTCCCCGGGTGCAGATACAAGAATTATTCCATATTAGTACTCTTTGGTACATGGCATTTTTATGTTTGGAGCAAGGAGAAAATTCACACACTGTGTGCTGCACCTGTGGCCGCACTAAGAACACATTTCTTTATTATGGACTAATGTTGTGGAGCTGAAGTCTCTAACGATGAACTTTAAATTCAGCAATCGTGGATTTGTACCAGCAGGAACATAAAAAACAACAACCCTTGCCTCTCATATACCTGTTTGGTCTCAAGGAATAATATGACGCAGTTCAATGTCACGAATACAAACACTGATTTATCTTTATCAAGTATTTACTAATTAGTGTCAATCGACCGATTTGAACCAATTATAACACTGAAGGACTGCCACTTAAAACAAGTTGCATGCAAATTACGATAACAAATAGTACTGATTATCTGTAAAGCTTTTCATTTTAATTGCTGATTACAAGTTTGATATGATTGAAAAATTGTTAAAGCTACGTTAAAAATCTAAATCACACACACACACACACACACACACACACACACACAATTTTGATGAGACGAAAACAATAATGATATACTGTGCAGTATCTTGTACTATATTAGAACACTGAGCACTAGTTTGTACTCTGTTAGAACACTGAATACTAGCTTGTACTCTAATATATACTGAACACTATCTAGTACTCTATTAGAATACTGAACACTCTTGTACTCTGTTAGAATAATGAACACTATCTAGTACTCTAACAGAATACTGAACAATTGCTTGTACTCTATTAGAATAATGAACACTATCTAGTACTCTAATATAATAATGAATACTATCTAGTACTCTAATAGAATACTGAACATTTGTACTCTGTTAGAATAATGAACATTATCTAGTACTCTAATAGAATACTGAACAAATTGCTTGTACTCTGTTAGAATACTGAACACTAACATGTACTCTATTTATTATCGAACACTAGCTTTCTTGTATACTATTAGAATACTGAACGCTTGCTTATATTCTGTCTGAATATTGACAACTATCGTGTACTCTGTTAGAATAATGAACACTATCTTGTGCTCTATTTGAATATTGAACACTGGCTTGTACTCTGCTTGAATACTGAACACTAGCTTGTACTCTATTAGAATGGTCTAATGCACTAATTAATTAAGGTATACATTTCTATCCCAAATATAAAATATGATTCATATCGAAATCAATTGCATATATTCCTGTATAACAATACATTCATGCTGAAATCAATTGCATATATGCAGGGCCGAGGACAGGATTTGTGGGCTCTAGGAAACATTCTCCAGTAGACCCCTATGAATTACAAATTGTGACGGCGGTGGGCCCCGTGACCGTTGTGGCCCCTGGAATTTTGTCCGAGTTGTGCTACCCTGCCCGCGGCCGCGCATATACTGATATATAACAATACAGTCACATCTACAAGAAAACGTTAGCAGGTTTCTCTTTTGTTTGTTTTAATGTGACATAGTCGTCACGAATATTACGATATTGAAATTATTATTATCACTACTACTCTACTTACTACCACCACTACTACTACTGCTGCTGCTGCTATTGCCACTACCATACAAACTTTTAATCACACTACCTTCTAGTAACAGCAGTTTATTTGGTTTTTCATGTTATATCGACAGAATTTGAGTATTCATTTTGAAGCGTGCTTAGAATACAAAGTTTAATAGCTTGACTAAATGGTTCATGAATTCAGTTAATTAGTAATTTAGTTAATTAGCGTTAATACTGCCCCAAGGTTTACAGACATAATTAAAGTTCTGTGACCTTTTTACCGCCCTAAATTCTTGGCGATTGCTATTCAATTTATTCGAGTTTTACTTTGCTTTTCACACTGATTTACGCAAACGTGTTACTATATTTAGGTGTGCATAAGACATGCTATCGTCAGACGACGCTGTATATATCAGTGTATAAGACGTGCCCCAAGGATTTATATTAGTTACCGTTTATTCCTGTACATGGCAGCCAGTAAGAACACGGGAAAACCCCGGAAAGAACCACCGACCCACGGGAAGCTACTGGCAAGCTTTCTCACATACCCACATTGGCCGAGCCGAGACTTGAACCCACGCAGATAGAGGTGAGACGGCAGTGATCCGTAACAGTTAGCGCTTTAGACCATTCGGCCACTCGGGATCCCCGATTTCTATATGCATGTTACCATATGTAGTCGTGTATAAGACGTACCCAGCTGATTTCTGCATCTAAGTTACGGTAATTACTCCTGTATAGGGCATACACGTCAGATTTCCATATCTAAGTTACGGTATTTAGTCGTGTATAGAAACTACCCAGCTGATTTCTGTATCTTACGTACTGTATTTGTACATAGCTGATTTCTGTATCTTACGTACGGTATTTAGTCTTGTATATGATGTACCTAGCCGATTTCTGTATCTAAATTACATTATTTAGTCGTGTATAAGGTGTACCCAGCTGAATTCTGTATCGTAGTTACTGTATTTAGTCGTGTATAAATAGTACCCATCTGAGTTCTGTATGTGAGTTACCCTATTTAGTCCTAAATAAGACTTACCTACCTGGTTTATGAATGTATGTTACAATATTCAGTGGGGCTCCGGGTTGCAGAGAGATATAAAGCGCTTGCCTTTTGAGATAGCTGGCATCTCACCTCTCTCCACATGGGTTAGAATGTCGTCTCGGCCATTATGGGTATGTGAGAAAGCTTGCCAACAGCTTCCCGTCGGTCGGTGGTTCTTCTCTCGAGTTTCCCAAGGTATAGCTGTATATCATATGCTGAAAATGGTGTTCAACCCAGAAACCACAATCTACAATATTTAGTCGTGTATAAGATGTACCAAGCTGCTGTTTCTAAGTACGTTGAGATTATTTAGTTGTGATTAAGATGTACTCAGCAAGGCATACTCTACACCCAAATCGTCACATAATCTATTGATTTTTTATTTTTTTTTACGATCTAAAATTTATTTTCGGAAAGATTAAATATTTTCCGCAATTTAAAGCGCAGCGAACATAGTTTAATTTGTGATTCCCACGAGTATATACGGTCTAATCGGCTGTTGTGGTCCTCTGGAAGTAACTGATGTGGTGGTGTGCAACTATATTTAAAGTGAAAAAGAACTTCTTTCACAAAATAACTCAATAAAAAGACCTTGTATGCAATTTTCAAGGCATCCCCATAAGCTAAGTTGGTAGAATGTTGGATACGTAATTAAAGGGCTGCGGCTTTGATTCTAGCCCAAGTCAGTCCATGTTGGCTGCATCGGTCTGTCGATGGCAAAGGCGCTTAGTTCCCATTTCCTCAGCATGTTATAGCCAAATTGTTAAATAGCCCTTAAAAAACAACTAATATATTTTGTTTTCCCTTGGTATTTATTATACCTACCACAATAATAAATCGCTACTTTCAAAATAATAAAACTTCGCTCTTTTACATTTCAGCCTGTGTTGCAGCACATTCCATCTCTGTGGACATTAGTTACTCAGCCCCATAAAATTACGCAAATCAACAAGAATCTTCTCTACGTCTTAGAAAAGGTCTGTTGTTAAGTACTTAGGTAAAATAGATGTAACCTATCCATCACGATAAAGAGTCTTTAAATATTGTACATACACACAGGCAGTTCTTCCGGACAGGCGCTCAGTTCTTTTTAATGGACTTCAACATATTTTAATCCTACTCGGACTATGAACTCGTTACAACTCGTCACATGAAACGTGTTATTAGTTATCCGGTTGTTTTGCAGGGCCGGCCTTAGCAAACGTGGGGCCCGATTTGGATCATTTTGGCGGGGTCCCAAGCTCTTAACGCGCGAGACCTCCTGTAATCACGGCATTTGCAAATAAACTTTTAAACAATATTGAACTTAAAATTTGCTTCCATCGCTTTAAAATTACCCTCTGTCTGTCTGTCTGTCTCTCTGTCTGTCTGTCTGTCTGTCTGTCTCTCTCTCTCTCTCTCTCTCTCTCTCTCTCTCTTTTACTAACGCGTGGGGCCCCTTTTGAGCGCGGGGTCCGAGTGGGCCAAATCGCTCCAATTGGCCTAAGGCCGCTCCTGCGTTGTTGTCATGAAATATCCAGCAGTAAGAGGGGTGTGTGTCTTTGTTATTTACCTGTGCAGTGAGTGAAATGTTCACGATACACACCTGTAATTATCCATTGTCTTTCAAAGTGGCGCACTGAAAGTCACTGAAATGAATTGTATGAAGACGAGCATAGCCATACCATAGGCACACTGCCGGAAACCAATAGTTAGTTTTGGGTATGTACACCATTTTTGCTATATATTTCATTTCCAAATAATTATATATTTTAGCGAGTATTTTGTAATTAATGATAAATTATTTGTGGACAACTATACTAAACCGATCAGATGAAACTATGGGTACAGGTTGTAGTTATTTCTATCACAATATCGTTGTTATATATTTGTTGTTTGTTTATTACGGGTAGGGGTTGGTTTGTGGAGGACCCCAATTCTGGCGCATTCAGTGAGAAACCATAAGAACGGCAGCATTAACCAGTCAAGTATAATCAAGTCACTGTTGTTTATTATACACCAGGTAATTGTATATCTCTGTCATCCGACGATAGATATGGAAGTGGTCAATATTTATGCGGGGAAAGGTAGGGGGTGGGTGAAGGGGCAGGTGAGATATATTGGTGGGGGCAAGGTAAGTAGTTTTTTTTTTTTTTATATTCCCAAACGCATAGGGGTCCAATGTTTTGGCTGAATACTAAAGGTATAGTACAAATCCTGAAAAGTAATCGTATTCTGTTTAACAATAGGAGGGGATTAGAAATCCAATGCAAATTATTTTGCAGTGACACAGAATCCATAACCCCGCATAATAAGTGTACGAAACAAACTGGTGCATTCAGTTATAAATCTGAGTTATTTTTGTCCTCATTTTGAAATGCATACAGTATTTTCGACATAGGGTGGATAATTTTATCCATCTCTATATTGCCAGAGTTTGCGTACAGATAAACAATGTAGCAATCTGAACAATTTCGCTGACAACTACGTCACACTTCCATCATACCGCAGAGAACAAGCATCCACTATCAGTGAATATACCGAATAGCTGCATTTTTTTCCTATGATGAACCACCCCTTTAGTTAGGTTCTCTGTTTTCTATGCTCTATGCCACGAACTCATTTACACGACTAAAAAAATAATCACAGATTTAACTGGTTACCGACCTCTGATATTGTTTTGCCAATTCAGGGCTGATATCAGAGAATGTGAATAATAAAATCGATTGATACGTATGGAGGCTTCTGTATGACCTTTAACTCAACCATCGTTTTATAGAAGAATAGTAATGTTTGAATAAAATGGACGGTTTAACCGTACCACAGATTAGTGTAGGCACTAAGTAATGGTCGACTGATTCAGGACTCTTTTACGTCATGATAGATAATAACGATAGAGCAATGAGTCCTCGAACAATATACAAAAATTCGGTATATTCACAAATGATGAATTCGTGCAAAGATAGTACAGGCTGTGCCTTTTATGAGGAATCCGAACAGTGATCGTACAGGTTGTACCTTTTATGAGGAATACATACAGTGATAGTAAAAGTTGTACCTTTTTTACCTTTTATGAGGAATCGGTACAGAGATCGTACATATTGTACCTATTATGAGGAATCCGTAGAGAGATCGTACAGGTTCTACCTTTTATGAGGAATCCGTATAGAGATGGTACAGGATGTACCTTTTATGAGGAATTCGTACAGAGTTAGTACAGGTTGTACCTTTGTATATTTCCACCTCATCGTTCATACATCATCATTCTATTATAACCCTTTTTTTGCTGACATGCACCTAGTAACTATCTTGTTTATTTCCTTTAATTTATTGTTTCCTTTTTTATAATGTTGAAGTATCAGACTCTTATCGTTTTTCTTTTTGTAATTTTGAATTATCTTTATGAGGATGATACATAAGTGCTCATTTCAAACGAAATTTATGAAAGGAGTCAAACAATGTGTATCCTTTGCGAGCCTTGCCGAAAAAAAGATTTACATTAATAGGCGAGTTTCATAAATTTCGTAGGAAAGTAACAAAAATGTAGGAATGAGGACAAGGGAAAATTATTTCGCCCTTAATTTTTGTATTTTACACTCGGGTATATAATAAATTAGTTTATTTTTTCTCTGCAAGTGTTAGGGTCCAGTATGAATTATTTTTATGTTTTACGTTTTAAAAATTTTTTTTTTTTACTTACTTTAAATTTTAGGTTATAATTATAATGGTTTTGCTGTCCATGAAATGTTTATAACAGCTGTCATTAACAACGATAGAGGACTTGACAGAGTTTTTATTCTTTGTATCAATATATAACTCTTATATGTGGTTGTCAATGACGCTTAGTGTCATACTTAACTGTTGTAAATTAATCAGACATGATAACACTTAAAATGTCGCTGTACACGATAACGTAAGAGAATTGAAACGGAAGCTCCTGCATCGTATTCTTATCAAAATTGATAAGCATGAGACACCCATGGCGACATATTTCATCTTGAGTCAAATATATTTCTGACCGAATGTGATACTAAACTGCGGTGGGTAGGTTCTTAGCGTGCCGGACTCATGACTTGAAGGATGCGGGTTCCAATCTTGTCCAGATAAAGCAGGGGGTGGGGGGGCTGTGTTTGTATCTCTGGGTAAAACACTTGATTCCATTTTTGCCTCGGCACAATATGGACTTTATAGACTCGTATGTTCTTATGTGTCCCTTGCCATCACCTTATACCCCCAGTGTTGGCATCAATCCTTTTATTGAAAGTAGGTTACGGAATAAGAGGTAGAGACAAAAGACATCGCATTTTTTCAGAGACAAGTACGTTACATAGAATGTGATGATTGTATATAATAAATATGTTGCATACAGCTAGAGTTAGATCGTTGTTATCCTCACTAAGGAACAATGTCAGTTCCGATTTATTTCTAATGTTCTGTCGGATTGATAAGTTGTGCAGCTTAAGCTTTTGGTTTGTGAGATAAGAGTGGCAATATGTAGGTACCATGATAATACGTATAAAGACCATGGAAATATATAGATACCATGGCAATATATAGGTACCATGACAATATATAGGTACCATGGCAATACATATAGGGACCATGGCAATACGTATAAGTACCACGGCAATACATCTAGATGTCATGGAAATACATATAGGGACCATGGAAATATATAGGTACCATGACAGTATATAGATACCATGGCAATAGGTATAAGTTTTATGACAATACGTATAGGGACCATGGCAATACATAGGTACCATGGTAACACAGATAGGTACCATTGTGTGTGTGTGTGTGTGTATGTGTGTGTGCAAGGCCGTACAGAGCGATCATGGGCCCTGGGATAAGAAACACCAGACCTCTCCTTCTTCTTGCTCAAACAAACTTTTTCTTGTATAAAATTAAAAAGTATTGTTCGTCCAGGGCCCCCTTACGTGCCCGAACCCCGGGGATATATCCCCGGTTGCACCCCCCTCTTGTCGGCCCTGTGTGTGTG
Organism: Megalonaias nervosa; assembly: GCA_016617855.1. Lineage (NCBI taxonomy): Eukaryota > Metazoa > Mollusca > Bivalvia > Unionida > Unionidae > Megalonaias > Megalonaias nervosa. Next base: position 9,003 of record JAECUM010056911.1, on the reverse strand, counting down.
GTTTTTGTTTGCATTTTGAAAGTAGCTTTAAAAAAATTTCAGTTATATCGGTATGATGTCTGCAGTGTGGCAGTGTATAGTGACGTCTCGCTGTGAGGCATCATGATGTTCCACCCAGTCACATTATTTTGACACCAGGTCGACCAGTCCTAACATTAACCACTTGATGCTGAGCGCCAAGCGAGGCAGCTGCTAGTACCATTTTTATAAGTCTTTGGTATGACTTCGACGGGGTTCAAACCCGCGACCTCCCGCATCCAAGGCGGACGCTCTAACCACTTAGGCCACCAGAGCGGTATATATTAGCTTATAAAATACGATATTCATTTCAACATCGGTCTGTAATCGTTTAAAACTGCGTATAAATGTCTTACACGTAGGAATACATGTATCTAGCTTTTAAATGGATGCAATAACATTCCGCATTTGAGTGAACAGTTTTCTTTCTTTTTTATTAGAAAAAAAGAAAAAGAACTGAATCCCCAACGCGGTTGTACATATGACTATCATATCTTCACGTTAACCTGTTTCTGAGTTAATACATATTTCAGAGCATGGGTCAAAGTCCATTTTCAGTCAGTGGAAATATTTTGTTTACTCGACTATTCATTGTCAAGTGATACAAATATTTATGTCTAGTGGTTTAATTATTGTCTAAAATAAAATAAAGTTTAGAGAATCAGGTAAAGAAATACGGGGCTGATCTATGTGTCAACATATTTCATTATTTGCAAATAGTAGTGCCTGTTTAAATAACATTTTTTATTACAATGAGGTTAGTTCACCTATAGATCCGGGACTAATTATTAATTGTTTATATTGGGGAATTTGTCAAATAAAACTATTTTTGTAGTAATTAGTGGATTTTGTTATATCTGCTTGGTGATATATCATTTTTACCCACTCGTATATCGCAGTTATGTATCAATATATGACTATCATTTATCATTTTCATCAAAACAGACAGTCAGTAGTATCAATAAGCCGAAATTAGGGTACACATTTTTTTTTATATAAGATCGATGTCTAACTTTCTAGAAGTTACATTAAATTTACCTCCCCATACCCCTCTTCTTTACCCCCCCCCCCATCTCTCACCTACTCCTACAATATCAGATGCACATAAATTATAGGAGTCTCATTCTAAAGATGATAATAAAGTACCATTCTGACAAATTAAGTCGCATAAATCCGTTAGATTAAACAACTCGATAGATTACATCCGAGGGTTTTATGTCTTGTAATATGCATTCTCGTCATAGGTATCAGGATTGTAAATTTTTGTCATATCACGATTATGTAGGCTATGCTTTCTTAATAAATCTCAGCCGTAAAATACCGCTTTTAAATAAAGTGGCTTGTTTATATTAGACTGGTTGAGGTTTTTTTTTCCATCCTTTGGTCTTTACACTATTGCCAAGTCAAGCTTTTATGACTTCAAATGAACAGGACAAAAACCCATATACTGTTTTTAAGTCTGACTGATAGTAATACCCGTATTACATTATGGCAGTTGCTAATATATCAAATATTTCGTAAGCTGTCACTAGAACAAACAATTTATTTATTGTTAGTTTGTAGAACTTCACTCAATTTGACTAAGTCATAAACATTTAAAAGCTTTTACAACCACTATAACCGTAAATGAGACTTCAATGACAAACGTTTTTATACCAGTGGTCATGTATTCAAATCAATTGTGATCACTGATGTTATGGGTGAGTAATCTCACCTTTTGTAGCCACAAAATTAAAGGTTCAATTTATACATGAAAAGTGAATACTTTGGACTTACTCAGGTTTTGGTGAGGATTTGGAAGCTAACAAAACGTAAATTGTTTCTCTAGTGGCAGTTTGTTAAATAGTTTTACCTATTAGCAATGAAAATAATCGAGGTGGTTAGCATTAATTAAAATATGCAGGTTTTGCTCATTACAAGTCACATGACCCAAAAACAGGTGTACTGACCAAAATTTAGAAATAAACCTTAAGAAGGATTGATGCGCCAGCGCATGCGTCATTCCATGTACATTAACTTAAAATTGTAATAATTTGGGGTCAGTGACTTGTCAGTTTAATTCTTTAATCAATCGTTAACGACGTAGCCAGTTTAGTGACATGTTTCATTCGTACTCGTAGACTGTCAAGGTATATACATACAAGATAAGCATACATAGATATATACGTACTTACGCACTTGCGTACATACATACATACATACATACATACATACATACATGTCCAGAGACAGTGGTGTGGTACACGATTGTAGTAGTGTCAATACACAACAATCTGAGCTGCTTGTGGGAAACTTGAAGAAGCAATGATGATACACCTCACTTTCTTCCAGACTCATTGTATAAATTAACTATTATATCTCCAACTCTCCCACCAATATGTTCTAGTTTTTAAATCACACTGGTATACGTATTTCTTAAGCTGAAGCTAAAAATGCCTCAATCAACTAAGAAAAGCCTGTGACGATTGTTGTTCTTATATTCCTGCTACAAGTAAAGACCAGACCGATAAGAAATTATCAGCAATAAAACATGGAAAACTGCAATCAAATGTTGTAAATTGCGTATTCCTGGGGTTACATGTTTTGATACCCTCCCCAGTGTTTGAACCCCTAACTGGTTACGTCCCAGATGGTAAGGGTGGATATTAGCTGCTCATATGGATTATTGTCATATCCAGTAGATGGGTACACATTATTATTGTATACGAATTTCAATCATGTTCTGCATTTGGCCCCTGGGTTTAAGGATTGACCCTGGGCCACTGTCTTATGCACACATGAAGTTGCCTTTTCACTCCTGGTATGTGTATGTGGATATTTGGTGCAGTTTGCATTAGTTTCCAAGTTATTACGCAGGACATACGTCTCGTGTGTGCAGTTCGCGATTGTTTTCTAGTTATGACCCAAGAAACGTCTCTTGTGCGTAGCTCACAATAATATTTTTAGTTATGACCAAAGACATACATCTCTCGCATGACTCGGCCGGTGTTTGAACACGCGACCTCACGCATCCAGGCGGACGATCTAGCCACTTAGACCACCGGAGCAATCACATACACAATTATTAAAATTATAATTGATGAATAAATCTCCCCACCCCCATAATTCCTGATCCAAAGGGATAAAGCAAATTTTAAACATGCATTTCAAACATGTTCTTCATATCTGCAGACCACCACCAGTCATCCCAGTGTTCCAAGACTCTTTCATTAACGACTTAGAAGGAGTTGCTTGACAATCAGAACTATCAAAAAAATTTACTAAACGGTTTATATATTATTAAATGTACGAAATAGTGCAAACAGTGTCTCCACCACCACCTCCCAAACTCCAGTAGGAGATGAATTAAAGAATCTAAAACAGCTGTCACATGTACAGACTCCCCCCCCCTCCTCCAATCAAAGCTAGGGTTTTCAAGTTCCTATCATGGACAGTGTGTAAGAAGTTGTGCAACATTACAAATGCACGCACGCATATTGATAGGCAGTATCACATAATGGCCGCCTTTACCTCGAAAATCTCCGAGATAATACTTTGGACAGTGAACACGAGTCCTCTTATCTGACAGAGTATCGATGGCTGTGTTATTATGTTCTGATGATGTTAGACCACAGGATTACATTGATTCCAACAATGCACAATATATCAGAGACCACCACACCAACACCATCATCACCACTGTCATTTTTATACTCATCGAGTTCATCATCATTATTACCATCGTCGTCGTCATCATTATAGTTGTCGTAGTAGTAGTCGTTTCCTCGATTTTTGAGTGCTTCTTATAAAGTCTCCAAATCTTAAAACACTTGTTCTGCAACCTCCATAGAAGATTTTAAAACAGCATGTGATTCAGTTTTTTTATTTTAGATAGCAAACAACCTTTTCTGTTCAAATTTACAGTCAGCCGTGTCCCGTATTGTACGGAACATGTATGTACCGTTGTAATTTTGCTGTGATATACTGCAAACGATAAGACTGGAGAAAAAATAAACAATTTGTGAAACCTATTTGATCTATCGTACTTGGAACCTATATTTAAAGTTTGTTAAATATTGTATTTGTTTTATATTGAAAGGTTGGTAAATCTTGGTACATCACAGTGCAAATAATGTCTATATAATAATTGTATATGTTAAAAAGAAGAAAAGAAAACATACTTTGGTTTAAGTTTGCATCATACAAACAAAAATAGTACATTAAATTGTGAATGGTAAACCAGTCGATATATGTATATTATAGGACGCATTCATTCGTCAGTATATGTACTATTTCGTCAGTTCTAAAGCAACCTAATAGACTTATCTATAGGTAGGCAAATAGGAGAAACACACCATTAAAAGCTATTATATTGCATTACAAACATTATTAAAATCTAAACCTGAAGTAAATCAAATGATAAACATCGCGCTAAACTCTGTAGGAAACAATTTATGTAATGTAATGATGGGACTTTTTTAGGACTCAATTAGGGTAATGTATTTGACGTGGCTTATTTAGAACTTCATTATGCAAGAATCATTGAACGATATACTTTTACTTTACTTTTGACTTTTCGTTCTCAATATTGAAATGGTAGTGGAAAATTTGCCAAATTAATTCAATATCGTTTGAGAGCATGCCAAGAGCACTGTTGTTCTTGTTGCTGATAATGCCTTTGTTGTTGTTGATGACGTTGATGTTGTTGAAATTTAGAAATCATACATGTGCATCATTAGAGAGTAGTAGTGAAGTGGGACACCCTAGGGACAATGGGACTTTAGTGTTATAAAAGGGTATATCCACTCTGGGGACAATGGGAATTTAACATGGAGAATATTGGGTCTGTATTGCGACAGAAAATATTGGGCCTGTTTAGCGTCCAAAAATATTCGGTCTATTTAGCGACAAGGGAAATGGAACAGATGGGATGACGTCACGGTACTGGACATTGACAACAATGTTGTAAGTAGCCGACGTCAATCGGGCAAAATAGGGAAAGCGGGAACCCCCCCCCCCCAAAAAAAAAACAAACATAACGCTTGGCGGGGCGGGACATATAACTTTATATAACGCCTGGCGGACGGGACATGTAATTTCATAGACATAGAATCAAATACCAAACAATCCATACTGATGAGAGTGTTAGTCTAAAATAATTTTTATACAAAACAACACACTCATACTAACAAAATCCACGTTATTTACTATCAATACATTGTGGAGAAGGAAATTTTTTTTTATCTACAAAACACACCATTACCTACAATCACCTCAGCAAAAGAGTTAATGGTTATAGTCACACTACTCCACATTCACCCACAAGAAACACATTGAGCAGAGACGAGGGTTTTTTTTGTTAAGGGAAAGAAACAAACACACAAACACACACAAACGTACGAGCGCACACAAACAAAATACACACACACACACACACACACGAACGCGTGCACAAAAAACATACATACACATACATACACACACACTGTTTTGTTAAGGGATAATGTTTTTGTTAAGAGAAAAAACAAACACATTGAGCTGGGACGGGTTTTACTGTTAAGGAAAGAAACAGACACAAAAACATACAAACGTACTCACACATACAAACAAAACACACACACACACATACACACACACACACACACACAAACGAACTCGTGCATACAAAAACACATACACTTTGTTAAGGGATAAGGTTTTTGTTAAGAGAAAAAAAACACAACAAAACACATTGAGCAGGGACAAGGGGTTTTGTTAAGGGAAAGAAACACACAAACACATACAAAAGTACGCGTGCACACATAAAAAATACACACACAAACAAAAAACACACACACACATGCACAAACGAATACGTGCATACAAAAGCACAAACATAACACAAACACAAACACATTTGTATAGGGACAATAAGAATGATGACGACACGGTACTGGAAACTGGCAACAATGTTGCAAATGGCTGACCTAAATCGGGCTGAACAGTGGCAGCGGGGAAAAAAAAGCTATAACACTTGGTGGGGCGGGAACGAACTTCCGAGCGGTACTAACCAACAAACACAAACATCGCCTGGCGGGGCGGGACATATCACTTTATAGACATAGAATCACCTACCAAACAATCCATAGTGATGAGAGTGCTAATCTAAAATAAATTTCCTTCTCAACAATGTGTTGATAGTAGATAATGTGATAGTGCGTAGCTTTGAATAAAAATCTGAACCATACATGTACTAATAAATCTCAACCGTACATGTAATAGTCAATCTGAGTCGTACATGTACTGTAGTAAATCTGAACCGTACATGTACTAGTAAATCTGATTCGTACATAGACTAGTAAATCTAAATCGTACATGTAACTCAGAATAAGGCCATCACTTACTGTATCCTTCATTATCTTACAGATAAATAAGATATAGTTAATTTGTGTTTACACATGTGTATTCATTGATTTACTTCTTTCCGTGCGCTTTTGGACAATATACTTTCAATATTGTTTTGAATGTGGATTTTATTCCTGACTACTGCCAAGTGCAAGATATTTGTCTTCCATCAAATATGTGCAAAAAGTAGCATGACTGATAATGTGCACATTTGGTTTCAATCACAGCGATAGCGCCATTTAAAGATTAATTTCCAGACCGATATATCAGGCGTACAGCCTGCTTAATGTCCTATTTTACTTACCTACATCAGCTACATGATGTCCTACTTGTTTTCTATACATACATCGCTTAAATAATGTCCTCACTTATTTTACATACCTACATCGCCTACATGATGTCCTTACTTGTTTTCTATACATATCGCTTAAATAATATCCTCGCTTATTTTACAGTACATCTCCTACATGAAGTCCTCACTTATTTTACATACCAACATCGCCTGCATGATATCCTCACTTCTTTTACGGTCTCACATCGGCTACAAAATACCCTCTTTTAATTTGCATATCCACACTTTGCATATTTAATGTCCTCGGTTAATTTACATTCTCATGTCGCCTACAGAATATTCTCACTCACTTAATTTGCATACCCAAAAGTTGTATACTTGATGTCCTCACTTAATTAACAAACCCACAACGCCTGCATAATGTCCTCAGTGAATTTACATACGCCGATTGCATAATGTCCTCACTTAATTTGAAAAAGATCAAGCTTCAGTTATCCTAACTAGCTAATAGAATGAATTAAAAATTTCACTTCACATAAATAGAAATGTGCATTTATTTGCAGAAGTACAACATCAGCTGCAAAATATTTATATCTTCTGACGGTAGTACCCAGTTAGTGGCAAAACATATCTTCAGTGGGTAACACCGAAGAAGTAACAAAATAATATTGCTAAAGTCTCATTTTTTTAAAAAGATTTTTATTGAAGAGACTGCTGTTTTGCTGATTTGCACTTACATTAAACAATCATCCGAAAATTCGCAAAAGTTAACCCCCAACCCCCAAACAAACAAAAACAAAAATACCCAAACAAAACAACCCAAATAGAAGAAAAGGAACAGTTAATAAAATCAGTTTTGGATGCCTTGGTAGAAATGATTCCACACAACAGTGACAACATTATCACCGGCATCACATTTTCAACATGAATACCAACACAGATAATAATAATAATAATGATAATAATAATAATTATTATTATTATTATTTATTTTGAACAATTACACAATCGGAATTATGACTATTGTGTTGTGTACGGTATACATTGTTTAGTTATGTGAGGCATTTGTGGGCGTACGGTAAAACACTGTATAATTATGTAAGGCAGTGCTGTCCAACATGCGGCCCGCGGGCTGATTTTAAATGGCCCGCCAGAGCTCGAGCATTGTGAATAATTTTTATAGTCGTTGCTTGTAAGTTTTCTGCTGCGGCCCTCGGCTTCAAGAAATAAATTTCAGTGGCCCATGGTGTCAAAAAGGTTGGACAGCACTGATGTAAGGTATTGTATGGTGTACCGTAATACGTGTACAATTATGTAGCATATTGTGGGGTGTACGGTAAAACATTGTAGAATTATCTGAAAGTATTGTGGTTTGTACCGTAATGCATTGTATAACTATATGAAGTATTGTGTATATGCGGTATTCCACTGTACAATTGTGTAAGCCTTGTAATGTATTGTGTAATTGATTGTAGTACATTGTACAATTATGGGAAGGGTCTGTTTGATGTTATTCAGGTTAAATTGGAGTCACATTTCTACAGAACATCATTTGCAAAAAAGGCATTTTGAAACTTGTACTTAATATAGCGGATGATCCAAAGAAATTAGAAAACCTACAAGCAAATCTTCTTCCTGATATACAGGCATATCAATAGAAAAGAAAAGGAGAAGGTGGTGTGAAATAGGAAAGGCAGATTCGTTAGTTCGATATATATATATATATATACATATATATATATATATATATATATATATATATATATATATATATATATATATATATATATATATATATATATAAGATGATAAGGACCGCAAAGGGACAGGGTAGGGGTGGGGTGGTGGCCCAGTCGGAATATCCTACAATCGACCTGAATTTTGCAAGTCAAGCTTATCAAAAGGAAAGCAGACTAAAAGGCTATAACTGCGGTAAATAATATTTATACTGAGTCTATCTTTACGCCATGTAAATTTTTGACATGATGTAAAGAATAACGTTGTATGTAAACAAAAAATACGCACTAGTTTTTCCAGGTCTGTATAAAAATCAAATTTATTAGACAGGGTTTTGGACCGACAAAAGAAAACTTAAGTTTTGAGCTTACTGTGTACACAAAAGAGAAATCCTGCATGATGATAAATGATCCTACCGAGGGATATTGACGGCTTCTAGGTATAAATCCTGTGTTAACAAAACCGAATCCCACTGTCATAGGACGGCACAGAATATTTTGCAAATGATATATTAAAAGAATATTTATTAACTTTTTCATAACGCAAAAAATCCGCAGCTGATCACCTCTGTTATATATATATATATATATATA
>JAECUM010056909.1:0-19027 GCA_016617855.1 Megalonaias nervosa | reverse complement strand
ATGCACGACGTCCTAGCGACTACTACTTGTGATTTATATTTCGACATTTTCAAAAGTCTTCACACAACTTCGAAATGGATGCAAAATGTTCAAAGCTCTATAGACGCACGTGATCATCTAGCCGTGCTTGCTGCACCTGTTGCATATCAGCACCTCACTCCACTTTAAATTTTTACAGTGGTATAATCTCTCAAGCCCTGTTCTAAGATGGTATTTGCGCACTTCCCAGTAATACACGAATTGTTGACGAACCCGTCATCACGCCTAAATCACAAGTGCAGCATCAAGAGATAGTTGCGTGCTCTTACTAAATGACCCAGGGGTTCAAGTACAGTACAATCTATTGAGTATGGTATGGATTTTTAAAATGGATTTTAAAATGTAGAATGAATACCCTCGTTATACATCATTACGCAGAAACCAGAAGACAACCACTTACACTTAAAGTGAAATTATACGCCATGAAATATTGGTGTATATTAATTGTATGAAAACATGAAAATTACGCGAAAGCATATAATAAAACTTATCGATGGTTTTATTATGTAAAATCTATTTTCGAAGAATGTGGATTAGGATACATTTGGTATTCACAGTCTTTTCCGAATAAGCAATGGCTCATCTGAAGTATGAAGAAGAGACTAACAGACATGGAAGACTAACAAGAATTTATATAACAAGGGCAACACCTATGAAATTTTTTAAACAAACATAAAAGGATTTCGTATTACATACTTTAAATTCAGAACCTTAAACTGCCGTTTGCCAATTGAAACTGGCAGATGATTAAATATTCCAAGAAAGTGTGTGTGTGTATTATGCAACAAAATGACTTAGGTTATGAGTTTCATTGCATATTTATTTGTCTTTATTTCAAAACTGTCACAAAACTCTACATAAAAAATAAAATATCACAGAAAGCGGCACATTACTTTTTTTTACAATTTCTTTAATTATAAGGTATTAAGCCTTCAAAGTTATGTCAATGTATAAGGTATCATGTCAGAATTCAATGAATAGTGGGATGTTTATTTTTGTGTCTGCTGAATTTCAGTTGTATCATAATTAATGCATGAAATGAAGAAATGTATGTTAAACTCATAATTAATTGCATGAAATGAAGAAATGTATGTTAAACTCATAATTAATGCATGAAATGAAGAAATGTATGTTAAACTCATAATTAATTGCATGAAATGAAGAAATGTATGTTAAACTCATAATTAATGCATGAAATGAAGAAATGTATGCTAAACTAAGTCTGTGTAATCACCGATTATATAATATCCCATGTTTCATACATTTTTATATCGTGTTTTATAGTAACAGCTAAAATCTAAAACAAAAATTTCCTGTGTAATATGCGAACAATAAAAAAAGTTGGTGTGATGCTTAAAGCTATTAATACTATAGATGATTAATATTCTAGCAACCATTAACTCTGTTGTCTAGAACACATAATACTACGATGTTAACTATATCATTAGTCCCTGTTAATGTATGATATCAATGTTATGTGCATGTTTAACTACTTTTGATTGACTTTGTACTCCTCATTTCCGTTATGTGTCGTTTCAGTTGATGCCACTAAACCGCTCGTATGTTCCTTAGCACCTTCAAGCCTAGACTATTGTAATTCATTTCTATCCGTTTCGTCTGTTATCTACTACTCTACAGAAACTTCAACAAGTTAAAAACACACCTGCTTGGAGATTGAAGACCTGAGCACATCTCCACCCTCTCCCACACTGCAACCTCCACTGGCTATCCGTTCGATCCATCCAGAATCAAACACAAAATCTGTTCACGATACTACATTTCGTTGACTGGTTACAGACCAATATACCTAATTGACCTCAACCAAGTGTAAATCCCATCTAGAAACTTAAGCTGTTCTTCCGACACTCGTATTCTCATTGTTCCCACTTTTAAAATTAAGTTATACGGAAAACTTTATTCTGCGTAGCAGGGCAAGGCTACTTTGAACTAATCGCCCAGTGATCTTAGACGCAAGGACACTGTGATCTCATTCAGGAATGCTCTTAAAACTCACATATTCAACTACCGGAACAGATTTAAAGACTTAATATGTTTACTTCCTTAATGATTGTCAGCCTGTTTTTGTCTTGTACTTTCATGGTGTTTGTTTTTTGTAATCTTGTCTTTGCATATGCTTTTGTGTTATCTAATATTGTAAAACTTTTTGAGCTTCGAAAGATTAGGAGCTGCATTAAGTCCACACTATTATTATTATTATTATTGCATTGTATTGTAGTTTATTATACGTTGTGAGCTTCGAATCACAAGGACTGTTACCGATTATTCTGGATAAAAGCCAGATATTTAAAACCAGAAAGAAACAAGAAACAATTGTATTGGTTTGCACAAAGAAATGCAGGAGGGATATACTTTGTCAAGATACACGTTTTAATGGAACAACAGGATTTTTCACTGCTCTTTGAATTACATGCTGTCCTGCTTAAAAGAAATCCCAGACCTCAGTTATAACTCATGGTTATTCTTTCTAAAATTTAGCCGTCTTTGAGCAGCATTCCGAACTCTAAAGATAAAGTGATAAAATAGAAACTCGTCTTCCAATATATTTAGACAATCAAGTACAGAGTGACAAGAATTCAGATGATCCAGGATTACACGAAATGGACAATCAAGTAAAGAGTGACAAGAATTCAGATGATCCAGGATTACACGAAATGGACAATCAAGTACAGAGTGACAAGAATTCAGATGATCCAGGATTACACGAAATGGACAATCAAGTACAGAGTGACAAGAATTCAGATGATCCAGGATTACACGAAATGGACAATCAAGTACAGAGTGACAAGAATTCAGATGATCCAGGATTACACGAAATGGACAATCAAGTACAGAGTGACAAGAATTCAGATGATCCAGGATTACACGAAATGGACAATCAAGTACAGAGTGACAAGAATTCAGATGATCCAGGATTACACGAAATGGACAATCAAGTACAGAGTGACAAGAATTCAGATGATCCAGGATTACACGAAATGGACAATCAAGTACAGAGTGACAAGAATTCAGATGATCCAGGATTACACGAAATGGAGGTTGCATATTGGGCCATTTGTTATATATTTCAAACAGACTTAAATTAGGACTATGTCGATCATTGATGTAATTACATGTTCTCTAAAGTTATCCATATTTATCTTTTTAGAAAGAAGTGTGTAATACTTCACCAGAATTTCGGTATAACATCAATGTTGATTATATTTAATTTATTTTTACGTTACTACTTTGGTACAATACCAGTTTTTGTAGACATTGGGTAGACAAGAGTAAACATGCTCTCCGTGATTAATTTAAAGTAAATGGGTGCTTTCTGTTTTATGAAGAATTACAAGCGAGTATTGTCTCTGTTCTTATATAACGTACTTTCACGGACAAACGAGACCGATATTAATAACTTACCGCCATCGTAGAAATAATGTATCTCTTCATTTAGAAAATTAATATTTGAAAAAGGTCGAAATTGATAAGAAGTCGATACGGACGAAGGTCTCTGATTTAGTTTCACGAGCCAACATTATACATGACATTATCGTACATGTGTATAGCTATGTTAAATAAGCTGATAATCACTTGCAAGGACTGCTTGACAAGGTAACAATATTTCATTTTGCTCAAATAACAAAAAAGACAAATTGTTTTACTCAGATAACACTACAAAGAAATAAAATTACCGGTGGGGATGTATTACAAGCTCGACACCGCTGACACTTTGTACAGTGTAAAACATACAAAATATCATGAATGACCATAAAAGTAGCATCTTTTTTCATTTAAGCCAAAATGTAACTTTTAGGTGTAGATAGCCGAGCACCTCCATCATTTTTTCTTTCAAAATTAAAGTTTTTTACTTTAGTATTCTTTGGAGCGAAAATTGTGAAATCCAGATGTGCGACAGAAATGTTTGTCTGCAGAAACAACATGTTTTCAAATATTCTTAAATGATAAATAATGTTCCAATAATCATTCTTCAATACGGTAAACATCGTTTTCTAGTCTAGGAAGCCTCCTATATCAAACAAAAATTAAGCAAAATCATGTGTTTGATACTTTATTTGAGTTTGAAGTACAGGTGCATCCTAAATCTTTTGGTTTATTTCGAAAATGCAGAAATAAATTTATGCAACAGACTTTGTCAACTCGAAATTAAATTTTGAGTTCGAAAAGAGTCCAATAAAATGTATGTTTTTCTATCATCTAAAGCACATAGATAAACAGTTAACAAAATGATCAGCAAGGTCATTGGATGTAAATGTTTTTGGGTTTTTTTTAAGTAAGCTGATAGCAATTAAATTTACATCAGGTATACAATTTACTTTTTTTAGTTTTAATGAAGATTAAAGCATAAAATTCTGTCGACACGTGATTTTCTATAGAAAAAAATTAAGAACACATCACTATGCACCATCTATAAGAAAACAGAAACATTACAGAATTTGTTTATTGACTATGAATTAGCTAGGAAAAACGGATTTTAAAAAAATTCTCGGTGTCATTAACTTTTGTCAAATTTGTGCAAAAAAGTATGGATAATATCATATTTAGTGTCACTGTATTTATTTTCAAATATTACATGCCATACTTAGTGTGACATTGTGAAATATTATTACATATCAAACTTAGTGTGACTGTACATTTTCAAATAATACTTAGTGTGACTATATACATGACCAAATATTACATATCACGCTTAGTGTCACTATATTGTCAAATCTTATATATCACACTTAGTGTGACTGTACATATCTAGTATTACATATCACACTTATTGTGACTGTACACTGTCAAATATTATCACACTTAGTGTGACTGTACATTGTTTAATATTACGTATCACACTTAGTGTGACTGTACATTGTCAAATATTACATATCACACTTAGTGTGATTGCATATCACACTTAGTGTGACTGCATATTGTCAAATATTACATATCACACTTAGTGTGACTGTACATTGTCAAATATTACATATCACACTTAGTGTGACTGTACACTGTCAAATATTACATATCACACTTAGTGTGACTATATACATTGTCAAATATTACATTTAAGGATACAAATATGGGCAGTATCACATATTTCATTTGTGTAAAACAAACAATAACTCATTGCTATTGCATAGAAAAATATATATTGAATTCCAGATGTGAGACAGAAATGTTAGTTTATAGATGCAACATGTTCTCAAACATACTTAAATAATGAGTTATGTTAGAATACTCCTGTACACAAAATATCACAGGTAATATATCTCCGTGTGAGTGCATGTGTGTTTAAATAATTAGTACTGGTGAAAGACTCCTGTACACAAAATATCACAGGTAATATATCTCCGTGTGAGTGCATGTGTGTTTAAATAATTAGTACTGCTGAAATACTCCTGTACACAAAATTTTACGGAGTTCATCTTTGTCCGTGTGAGTGTATGTGTGTTTAAGTCATCTGGCATTTATATTTGTTACCATATGCTCTTGTAAATGTAAGTACGGTATTTGTTTAATCATTCTGTTCCCGTGTAAAATAGTTAAGTCTTTATCTCTTCATTCCATCCTCACGTTTATGTACAAAATATCCATCAGAAAATTTCTCTTTCTACTGCTATGTAGGGCAAGGTAACACTGTGTTCACTATGCGGTAACAGGTTAATCTAGAGAACGCCCTTTCTGTGGGTAAAGCTATGATTTTTTTTCTATCTAAACTGACAAGTCTTCAAACTGACTTTTCAGATTGCTTAGATTTCGATTTGTATTAATGTTATTAATTATAAGAATGTAGTATATATAAGGAATAATTTATTAGTTTGTTTGAATAAATTCAGATATCAATATTTAATGTTTACTGCAAAAGAAATGTGTTTTATATATTTATGAGCAGAAATTTCATAACATATTAATGATCTTTATATCAACTGATAAATTAAATGCGTCAAGCTATGTGAATTGCTTATTAATATAATGTGATTCATTTTTACAGATTTAAATGTGATTTTGTTAGGCTACTGATTTCTAGTGAACTTGAGCAGACATCTAGTGTTTGATTTTTGTGCATTCGCTGCGTTTATGTTTTCAATTTTCCTTGGTTATATTCGCTATGGTTTGCTATCGCAAATATTTCTCCCATGACCCGCTTGTAGGTAGGTAACATGAGCATGCAGTTCATCGGGTGAATAAACTACCTCCACTTACGATCATACCCGGCTGAGACATGTTCTAATGCCCTTCAACACCTGACAATTTCGTGACACGACTAAGTGTTCTTTTTGTTACGAAACAATCCTTCGGAGACTGTTCAAAATGAATCTAAAATACCATTCTTATCAACACACTGTAACTCAATACATTGTGTCTAGCGGTACATTTGACTGCTTTTGAATAGCTAACGTAAAAACTGGCCTGTTTCATCCAAAAGTGGAATCTGGTATTTGAATCTTTCAAACACATCTACTAAATTCTTATCGTATTAGGTAACAGTGTGTTTATCGTCATTCCTGTAATAAATTTCAAATGATCTTTTAAATTTTTACAAAACATTCACTCTGAAAGTATCATCTTAATCTCCAATACTGAAAAGCCGAGATTCTAAACCAACCGGTATGGCTAGAAAGGGTGGGTAGCATACGCTACATAAGAGCTCTGATTTGTCAACCCAGTGAAACTTTGTCACATGTATCTACTTGTATCTAAAAGGTACAAACCAACATCAGTTGGATGCTATAATGGTGCACAAAGTTAAAGGCGAATGAGCCCTACAGCTAGTTTAGTGTTGCTTAATGTACAGGCAAGGCACAGTGCGAAGGTACAGAAGAAGAGGAAGACAGAAAAAGAGGTGGGAAAACAACATTAAGGAGTGGACAGGCATAGGATTTGGAGATTCCCAAAGGGCAGTAGAGAACAGGGAAAGATGGAAAGATATTGGTTGTAAAGTCAGCTGTGGTACCCCAACGACCTCTTGGGTTAAGGGATTGATGATGATGATGATGATGATGATGATGATATACATGACGGAAGTTACTCGTGCTTGAAAGGGTGTTTTGAACGGAGACACCTGTACGATAGTTCAGTTGTAACGTATTTCTCGAAATTTACCTCTGGCAGTCGTCTTATCATCAAGTCAATTTATGAGATATACATTTACATTTTGCAAACATTTTCTTGTTCAGCGCAATGTATGCAGCCTAAAGGTTATGTCTGTCTAGTATTAGACGGGCTGTTGAAGTTGACAAATGCGAGTCAATATATAGAATTGGGGGTGGTGTTCTTAAAATTGAAGCAATAGTAATAAAGGTTAATTGATTTTTCTTTCATTCTACTTTTTGTTTAAAGGAACTTTCGACCTGATTTGGTACAATAAGAACGTTATTCAATTTTGTAAAATTAATTGTAAAACTGAACCATGAAGAAAAGCAAAGCATGTTCAGAAGCAAAACATTTTTATTCTTCCTATAGTGGTTTTTTTCGTTAGAAATTATTTCAGTTATCATTACTGACCTAAATTAACAATCGTTACCACTTAATCTATGCAATATATAAAACGCGCTGGTGTAATTAACTTGAAAATGTATGAAATATTATTAATCTATTTTTTTTTTATCTCGATCCGGTTGTGGGAAATCCGTCTTCTGAACTAACGCATAGCTGGAAAAAATTTTACGTTTTCATTATT
This sequence comes from Megalonaias nervosa, assembly GCA_016617855.1. Lineage (NCBI taxonomy): Eukaryota > Metazoa > Mollusca > Bivalvia > Unionida > Unionidae > Megalonaias > Megalonaias nervosa. The sequence goes on along the minus strand of JAECUM010056909.1, from coordinate 11,304 downwards.
GAGGAATAATTTGTCATCATTATTAATTTATGTAAAAGGCTTTAATTGTTTGTATACGTTCCATTTCACTTTCGAAACCAAACAGAGAGCAGTGGCCCTGAATTAATTGACTCTTATGATGGATGCTGACATCTCATATGGACGGCAAAATACCTACTCTTCAAGTTAAATCTTTTCCACCAATTTTGTTTATATTAAAATTACGCTTTAAATACAGTTACACTAGTTGATAAATCATTATTCCGATTAATATCTCTGCGCAACGGCAATGCGACCAAACATACATTGTTGGCAAATCAAATGGAATAAGTTTTAAATAAAAAAGGAAAAGAAAACATTGGAATTAGTAGATATCCAATCTCCCAAGGTAGCATTTCTTACAGTATTTCCGTGGGTTTCGTTTATAAAAATAGTAAATATATGCCGTTGCCAGAACTCTAATATTTTCTTTGTTATCTATTCCTTGTAGTATACGAGAACACCAGGAATAACCATTTAAAATTCACTAAAAAGACTTGGGAGTATTTAGAAGACCAGAACTTAAATTCATCGAACCAGTAAAACAACAATTATTGAACATTACTTTCTTTCACATCAAACGTAATTTCACGAAGTTACATCATACTGAGCCAAACAATATTCGAACAGCTGATATGATAGAAGGAGTTTAGTGTTAAAACAACAATTTTGGTATCAGGAGGTAAGCCCTATTTTTATACAAGGTTGACGGGTCAAAACCATTACCAATGATAGTTGTAGTTTAGTTTAGTTTAATATTTACGGGGATTGCGTACAAAATGAACATTTATTTTTGCATAGTCCATTTTGTTTTAAGTGTTTGTTTTGCAAACACTCTCTACAGCAATTCTTATTGAAACCAAATTAGATTATGGTCTTTTATAATTTGTATGTTAAGGCAAAATGACTTGTCCAATCCAAATGATTTGGTAGATTAGGTTATATTTCCCACTTAGTTACTTATATGTGTGTCTTTCTAAAAGATAGTATAGATATTTCTGCAAACGTTCCCTTTTTTTAAAGAAGAAACAATGTCTTTTTAGGCAAACCAAGATTTTTTCCAAATATCTGGTTGGGATTCAATAAATAATATTTTTATATATAATTTCAGAGAGTTAAGGACCCTTGCATATTTTAAAGAGGTGGTCCCAACATTATTACTTTAATTAACTTTGTGTCCTGAAACGAATTATCCATTACTTTCAGCAATACCAGTTTTAACTAGTAATCCTTTATCAACCTATATGTTGGTAAAATATAGAAAATAAAACGACCTTAATTATTTTCATTATTCATTAGGGCTTCAGCAAACAGCCTGAAAACAGTATCTGGTTTACACGTTTTAGAATATGTTATAAGAACTAAGAGCTTCCTTCCAAATACATTGTCAACATCTCCTAAATTTTGTCTCTATAATTGGTACCAAAGTTGTTAAATTCCCTCAGATAATTAAATCAACGAAACATTGGTTTACTCCACTTTGTATTTTTGGGAAGTGTTTTTCTGACCCGCGGTATTTTAAGAGCAAGTATAAATTTTTAAAGAAAATCAATGCAATTTCTGCTTCTTCATAAATTTTATTTATTGGTTTTTTTTTTTGTCTTGTCGAATGACCCTTTCCACATGTACATGTAGATTAAACTATTTTATAATTTAATGATCCATTCTGGATTATTTGGTAAACGTATTAATATGTGATTTACGTTTGATAAAGCAAGTAAATTTATTACGAATATTTTCTAATAAGGGGTAAGAATTCTCTTTTACTACTGAGTCAGATGTTGTTGAATTCCATTTAATTTACTGTCGTAACAAAGCTTTATCCTGTGACCTAAATCTGTAGAAAAGATAATGCCTAATGTTATGTAACTATCATCTATCCAGCATAAACTATACTCTATACAAAAATGGCTGTAAGTGTTTATCATGCTTATTAACCATATTATTTTCATTTTTCTCTATGTTTGCATTAACGACAGATGTCTTTCCATGGAATTATAATGTGAGGATCGTATTTTAAAGAGCTTTTTGGAAATATTAGTGATAAATCCTTCAGTCCGAGTTGCTGAAAGACTATTTATTTCATAGCCAAAGTTAACTGACCTGACTAGAAATTATCACTTAATCGTTCCAATATACTTAAGAAATTCATTAGAAGTCCGGTCAGAACCTGGACTCTTACAAGTTTTCTTGCTTTTTAGGACAGCTACAGTATATGATATCTTGCTCTGCTCGCTGAGGTTAGACAGTACCAATTTAAGCCCGAATGAGACGAGAACGTGGACGAGGACCATAACGAGGACATAGGGCATAATAAAGCTGAGTATCGCTTAGGCTATTCATTCTGGTAATTACTATTTTCATTATGGCAATTATTATTATTATTCTTTCGTTAATGTTATTTCAATTTCATAATGAAAAGAGAAGGGCACGAATTTGGGCGACTTGGATGTCTTCAGAGCAGATTGTCATATGGGCGTGGTCCATCAGTAACTAGTGGTGTTAAAAGTTTAACACTTAAGTCTCAGACTGTGAGAGGTGTAGAAATAAGTACTTTATTAACTTTATGACAAGATTGTTATTTTAAACCGTGATGAAATGCAGACCCAGAATGTACTTTGGGTGTGATTGTTTACTACGCTCCACAGATAGAAAAATTGAAGAATTTTATTAAAAAGAAAAAGTAATCATAGACCTGGTGTATCCAGATGTTCAACAAGCATATATTTTCTCTGTGGGTCTAGGTGTATAATACTAGTGGCAAAGGAAGTATACAGATTTATGGGGAAACAAATCTTGAGAATAATAATAATAATAATAATAATAATAATAATAATAATAATACATTGCCGATTATTATGTCATTGTGGTACAAAAGGAAGAACAAAAGTCTAACCATGTATCAGATATTGTTACAAATATGTAATTAAATTGCTTGTGTGTTAGTTTAAAATTCTTTTTATTTTATTTTTGTTTCATTATATTTTATTGTAATGATTATTTTGACTGGATTTGATATTTTTGAAAAAATATCAATCTGATTAGAACGTAAAAGTATGACTTAAGCACTATTTTTATCTCATTTTGGTTCATAGATTTTGTAAATACTAAGCGAAAATGATTGGCTATTACCAAGGTCATTTTCGACCATCTTGTTAGCTGAATTGTAACAGCCTTTCTTTTTTTATTTCCAGTGTGAGAATTTGATTCTTAGATAAGGCTATTCTTGCATACGTGAATAATGGCATTTTATTTTATTGCGCTGTTCAAATTAGCGGTCACGTTGCCTGTCACGTGAGCTACCATGTGATCTAAAATCGAGGCTTAAAACAGCCAGTTGGTATTAGATTTATTCAGTCGTATCTTTACACCTTGAAGGTGCAAGGTGTTTCTATTTTTGATGTCAGATTGTTTTGATGTTCATTTACTTTTTGGAATTTAATGATTTATTCTCTAGAAAACTAAACAAGTGCTTCATATTTATAAAAGTTCTGGGAGAAACAAATTCAGTGGAAATTTATTCTGGAGTTTAACGGAAACATTATAAACTGTGATTCAACGAAGATCTGTTACCATCAGTACAGACATCATCTGACGTCATCTCCTCCCTATTGGAATTTCATCGAGATTCGAACCCGGATTCAATTAGAACTGTTTAGTGATAGGACTTATATTTTTCAATCTGAGGATTAAATTTTGGATTATATTCACAAACCGTAAGTCCTATTTTCTTTTTTTTACATTGTTTTCTAGGGAAATAAATTATTTTGTTAAAATATACAAAGCTTGTTGGTTTCACTCGTTTCTCTTGTTAATTTTGTACGAGCCTATACGTAACAAAAGAAAATTGGGGCCTCGTCTGGGATATATGAATTTTTGCTAAATATTTCAGAAAATTGTTTTTTTGAAATTTAAATTCCCCTAGTTTTTAAATCCCAAGTGCTATTTTACATTTTGTTTGAAATCTTTAGTGAAAACAACAGGATTTCATTCATAATGTCATTAAAAGTGGAGAGTTTTCTTTCTAGTCCTACTCAGGAGCAGTTGGATAGTCTGAAAAAAGATGAGTTGTTTGAACTTGCCAGAAAATACGATCTTTCTGAAGCAAAATCAGAACAAAACGAGAAATTAAAAACATTTTGATTCAGTATTTGGTAGAGAAGAAATGTTCTTGATAAAAGTGTTTTGGCTTCGGTCAGAAAGTCTGTATCAGACTCTGACACTAAAATAAAGGAATTAAAAATGAAATACAAGATGGAATTGGAGTTAAGGAAGCTCGAGCTTCAGAAAGATGAGAAGCAATTGCAATTGCAATTTGAAAAAGCGGAGAGAGAGAGAGAGAGAGAGAGAGAGAGAGAGAGAGAGAGAGAGAGAGAGAGAGAGAGAGAATGATAAACAATGAAATTACAATTTGAAAAAGAGGAGAGAGGGAGAGACACAGGAAAGAGAATGATAACAAATGAAATTACAATTTGAAACAAGAGAGAGAGAGAGAGAGAGAGAGAGAGAAGAGAAACAAATGAAATTACAATTTTAGAAAGAGGAGAGAGGGAGACAGGAAAGAGAGAAACAAATGCAATTCCAATTTGAAAAAGAGGTGAGAGAGACAAGAGAGCGAGAAAGATAAACAATTACAATTTGAGAAAGAGGAGAGAGAGAGAGACAGGAGAGGAAGAAAGATAAACAGTTACAATTTGAAAAAGAGAAGGATGAAAAGGAATTTCAAATTAAGATGAAAGAAATTAAGCTGGCAAGTGAAAAGCACATTTCCACTTCAAATAAAAATTCAAGTTTTGACATGACAAGAAATATTAGGTTAGTGCCCCCTTTTAAAGAAAAAGAAGTACACAAATGTTTTATTTATTTTGAAAAGTTGCTGAAAACTTGAAATGGCCAAGGGAGCATTGACTCAATTATTGCAATGTGTACTTTTTGGCAAGGCCCTAGATATCTGTGCATCCCCGTCAGTACAGCAAAGTTCTGACTCTGATTTGGTTCAGGAATGCATCTTAAAGGGTTATGCGTTAGTCCCTGAGGTTTATCGGCAAAAATTCAGAAATTATAAAAAAGAAGCTGGACAAACTTATGTTGAAATTGCATCAGAAAAAGAGCAGTTATTTAAGAGATGGTGCTTACCCAAGAAAGTTGAACATGATTATTAAAGTCTCAAACAACTTGTATTACTCTGCTCTTGCTGCTGATAAGTATTCTGTAACTCATAAAGTTCCTGTTGTAGGCAAATCATTCACTCAGCAGTCTACTAGTAGAAAGGTATTTCAGTCGAATACGACTCCTTCTAAAACTCAATCTGGCACAACTTCTAAAAATCAAGCTTCTGATAAGTTGATTCAAAATCCTTGTCTATTCCTGTGTGTACCTATTGCAAGAAAAAGGACACATCATTTCTGATTGCTTCAAATTGAAATATAGGCATCAGAATCAAGATAGCCCTATCCCAAATGCTCTTATTTCTAAGAGGTCAAGGTCACGGTCATGTATTGAAAGCAAGACATTTGTTGGGTCTAAAAAACCCCAGTCTGATTTTATTATGAAGAATTATGAACCATTCATGTCGAAGGCTTCTATATCACTCTTGGGTGATTTGGCCTATCCTATCCCTATTAAAATTTTAAGGGATACAGGAAAGTCTCAGAATCTTTTATTATCAGGTACTTTGCCTTTTTCTGAGACGTCCTGTTCTAATGAGAGTGTTTTCATTCAGGGAGGAGAGTGCGGCTTTGTTAATGTTCCTCTCCATTGTGTAAATTTGTCATCAGACTTAGTTTCAGGACCTGTGACAGTCGGTATTGTGTCTAATTTACCCGTTGAGGGCATTCATTTGTTACTAGGCAACGACCTAGCTGGTGACAAGGTTGTGGTTAATCCATTCGTAACTGACAAGCCTTGTTTGGATCAGAAAGTTGATCCTATTGAAAAAGAATACCCTGAGTTATAACCAGCTTCTGTAGTTACTAGAGCCATGGCAATGGAAGCTTTTGAGAATGATTTTGATAAGGAAAGTATTCCTTTAGCTGACACATGTATTGGTCAGGCTCTTGATGAGGTCACTTTCACTCCTAATTTGGATCAATCAAAAGACATTGATCACAGTGATCCTCTTTTAAATACTCATTTTCTTTTATCTAATCAGGGTGTTAAACGACAATCACTTGTCGTCGAACAGGAAAAAGATCCTGAGATCTCCTGTTTGTTTCAGAGGGCCATTAGTGAAACTGAAGCCACTGAAGTACCTGTCTGTTATTTCATTAAAAATGGAATTCTTATGAGAAATTGGTGATCTCCCGAGGCATCTACTGGTGACGAGTGGTCAGTGAACTATCTGATTGTAGTTCCAAAATCTTACAAACAGGAAATACTCAGTTTGGCCCATGAAACTCCTCTGGCTGGTCATTTTAGGGATAAATGAAACTTATCACAAGATCTTGACTCACTTTTATTGGCCGAAAATCAAAGGTGATGTTTGTAAATACTGCAGATCTTGTCATACTTGTCAAATGGTAGGAAAACCCTATCGGAAGATACCTAAGGCTCTTCTGCAACCTATTCCCGCATTTGACGAACCATTTAGCAGAATTACAGAATTATGGTAGATTGTGTTGTCCCTTACCTAAGACCAAGTCAGGCAACCAATATTTGTTGACCATTATGTGTGAGCCAACAAGGTTCCCAGAGGCAATTCCTTTGAGGAATATTGAAACCAAAACCATAGTAACAGCTTTGATAAAGATTTTTTTTTTTTTTTTTTCTTTTTTTGCTCAATTTGGCCTTCTCAAATCTGCCCAATCGGATCAAGGGTCAAATTTCATCTCTGGAATTTTCCAGCAAACTATGCACGAATTAGTCATTCAATAATTTCAATCTTCTGCCTACCACCCTGAGAGCCATGTGGCTTTAGAAAGATTTCATCAAACTTTGAAGAATATGATTCGGTCATATTGCTTTGATACGAGTAAAGATTGGGATGAAGGCATTCATTTACTGTTGTTTGCTGTTAGGGAGTCCGTTCAAGAATCTTTAGGATTCAGTCCCTTTGAACTAGTTTTCGGACATACTGAACGTGGACCATTGAAGTTGTTGAAAAAGAAACGTCTTTCTAATGAAGATACTGAGCTCAACCTTCTTGATTATGTTTCTGATTTTAAGTACAAATTGTCAAAGGCTTGTGAGGTCGCAAGAGCAATCTGCACTCTGCTCAGTCCAGAATAAAATCGAGATATGATAAAAACTCAATGGATAGGAGTTTTCAGCCTGGTGATAGAGTTCTAGCTCTCTTGCCCATTCCACAAAATCCTCTTCAGGCCAAGTATTATAGTCCATACACGGTTGAAAAGAAAGTAAATGATTTAACTTACATCATAAATATTCGTGGTAGGCGAAAACAAAAAAAATTTGCCACATTAACATGTTAAAGGAGTATATTGAAAGATATAGCAAAGTAAATCATGCAATTAATTTAGTTGTACCTCTCCCACAAACTGAGGATTTAAGTGAAGAAATTCAATTGGACTCAGATCAAGAGCAACAAATCTTCGGAATTCGGAAATTATGAAAACTTTGGACCAGAAACGTTTACATTTGCAACAACAAGAATGGAATGAACTTAAACAGTTATTATTCGAATATTAGCACTTGTTTCCGGATATTCCTACGAGGACAAACAAAATTTTTCATGACGTTGAAATTGTAGATTTAAAACCTGTGAAACAACACCCATACATGATGAACCCTCTCAAACAAGAATACTTGAAAAACGAAATTCAGTATTTGCTGGAGAATGATTTTACAGAGCCCAGTAAAAGTGATTGGAGTTTACCATGTATACTTGTTCCGAAACCGGAAAAAACTTTCCGTATGTGCACTGATTATAGGAAGGTGAACAGTGTGACTGAAACAGATTCATTTCTATTACCAAGAATCGATGACTGTATTGATAAAATTGGAAATGCCAAGTACGTCACCAAATTTGACCTTCTGAAAGGATTTTGGCAAACTCGACTAACGGAAAGAGCAAAGGAAATTTCGGCATTTGTGACTCCAGATGGACTCTATCAATATAAAGTAATGCCGTTCGGGATGAAGGGTTCCCTATGTACCTTGACGAATATGATTACCTCTGGTCTAGATAATTGTGATGCTTACATTGATGATGTCATCATCTACAACGACACCTGGAAAGAACATGTAGCCACGATTCGGAAATTCTTTGAAAGACTCACTTGTGCAAATTTGACAATCAATTTATCTAAAAGTAAGTCCTGCCGTGCTGTGTCACTTTTCTAGGACATATTGTGGGACATGGTCAAGTTAAACCTATAGATGCTAAGGTCAAGGCTATCTCTGATTTCCCTGTATCTGTCAGTAAAAAGCAACTGATGCGATTTTTGGGTATGGCCGGATACTATCTAATGTTTTGTTCCAATATTTCTAATATTGCTGAACCCCTGACAAACTTGTTGAGTAAGAGAAACAAGTTTCTTTGGACTGAAAAGTGTCAGGAGGCTTTTGATAGGTCAAAAGCCATACTCAAAAGTGCGCCGGTTCTCACAGCTCCAAATTTCAATCAATCTTTTAAATTATCTGTGGATGCAAGTGATGTTGGGGTTGGAGCAGTATTGATTCAAGAAGATAGAAATGGTGTTGATCACCCTGTGTGCTTTTTCTCTAAGAAATTAAATAAGTACCAAACGAATTACTCAACAATCGAGAAGGAATGTCTGTTCTTTAATGTTGGCATTACAGCAGTTTGAAGTTTACATTCGCTCATCTCCTTCTCCAGTTGTTGTGTTTAGTGACCACAACCCCCTTACTTTCATCGACAGGATGAAAAATAAAAATCAAAGATTATTAAGCTGGAGTTTGTTTTTACAAGAATATAATCTTAACATCAGGCACATCAAAGGAATAGACAATTTGATTGCAGATGCACTTTTCCGTGTATAGAAATATTATTTCATGTACACTTTGTATGCTTCATCAAAGTTTTCTTATGTAATTTTATTTTACCTCACGTATAATTTACATGTGCTAAAAAGAAAGCTTTATTACATAAATCTTTCTTTTTCTTTATGGGGGGAAGTGTTACGAGTATGTAATTAAATTGCTTGTGTGTTAGTTTAAAATTCTTTTTATTTTATTTTTGTTTCATTATATTTTATTGTAATGATTATTTTGACTGGATTTGATATTTTTGAAAAAATATCAGTCTGATTAGAACGTAAAAGTATGACTTAAGCACTATTTTTAGTTTTCGCTCACATTGGTTCATAGATTTTGTAAACACTACGCGAAAATGACTGGCTATTACCAAGGTCATTTTCGACCATCTTGTTAGCTGAATTGTAACAGCCTTTCTTTTTTTATTTCCAGTGTGAGAATTTGATTCTTAGATAAGGCTATTCTTGCATACGTGAATAATGGCATTTTATTTTATTGCGCTGTTCAAATTAGCGGTCACGTTGCCTGTCACGTGAGCTACCATGTGATCTAAAATCGAGGCTTGAAACAGCCAATTGGTGTTAAATTTATTCAGTCGTATCTTTACACCTTGAAGGTACAAGGTGTTTCTATTTTTGATGTCAGATTGTTTTGAAGTTCATCTATTTTTTGGAATTTAATGATTTATTCTCTAGAAAACTAAACAAGTGCTTCATATTTATAAAAGTTCTGGGAGAAACAAATTCAGTGGAAATTTATTCTGGAGTTTAACGGAAACATTATAAGCTGTGATTCAACGAGAATCTGTTACCATCAGTACAGACATCATCTGACGTCATCTCCTCCCTATTGGAATTTCATCGAGATTCGAACCCGGATTCAATTAGAACTGTTTAGTGATAGGACTTATATTTTTCAATCTGAGGATTAAATTTTGGATTATATTCACAAACCGTAAGTCCTATTTTCTTTTTTTTACATTGTTTTCTAGGGAAATAAATTATTTTGTTAAAATATACAAAGCTTGTTGGTTTCACTCGTTTCTCTTGTTAATTTTGTACGAGCCTATACGTAACAAAAGAAAATTGGGGCCTCGTCTGGGATATATGAATTTTTGCTAAATATTTCAGAAAATTGTTTTTTTGAAATTTAAATTCCCCTAGTTTTTAAATCCCAAGTGCTATTTTACATTTTGTTTGAAATCTTTAGTGAAAACAACAGGATTTCATTCATAATGTCATTAAAAGTGGAGAGTTTTCTTTCTAGTCCTACTCAGGAGCAGTTGGATAGTCTGAAAAAAGATGAGTTGTTTGAACTTGCCAGAAAATACGATCTTTCTGAAGCAAAATCAGAACAAAACGAGAAATTAAAAACATTTTGATTCAGTATTTGGTAGAGAAGAAATGTTCTTGATAAAAGTGTTTTGGCTTCGGTCAGAAAGTCTGTATCAGACTCTGACACTAAAATAAAGGAATTAAAAATGAAATACAAGATGGAATTGGAGTTAAGGAAGCTCGAGCTTCAGAAAGATGAGAAGCAATTGCAATTGCAATTTGAAAAAGCGGAGAGAGAGAGAGAGAGAGAGAGAGAGAGAGAGAGAGAGAGAGAGAGAGAGAGAGAGAGAGAGCGAGCAGAGAGAGACAGGAAAGACAGAAAGATAAACAGTTATAATTTGAGAAAGAGGAGAGAGGTAGACAGGAAAGAGAGAAAGATAAACAAATGCAGTTACAATTTGAGAAGGACCAGAGAGAGAGAGAGAGAGAGAGAGAGAGAGAGAGAGAGAGAGAGAGAGAGAGAGAGAGAGAGAGAGAGAGAGAGAGAAAGATAAACAGTTACAATTTTAAAAAGAGAAGGATGAAAGGGAAATTCAAATTAAAAGAAACGAAATAGAGCTAGCAAGTGAAAAGCACATTTCCACTTCACATACAATTCAAGTTTTGACTTTACAAGAAATATCAGGTTAGTGCCCTCTTTTAGAGAAAAAGAAGTAGACAAATATTTTATTTATTTTGAAAAAGTTGCTGAAAATTTGAAATGGCCAAGGGAGCATTGGACTCAATTATTGCAATGTGTACTTTTTGGCAAGGCCCTAGATATCTATGCATCCCTGTCAGTACAGCAAAGTTCTGACAATGATTTGGTTAAGGAGTGCATCTTAAAGGGTTATGTGTTAGTCCCTGAGGCTTATCGGCAAAAATTCAGAAATTATAAAAAAGAAGCTGGACAAACTTATGTTGAATTTGCAAGAGAAAAAGAGCAGTTATTTAAGAGATGGTGCTTAGCCAAGAAAGTTGAACATGATTATGAAAGTCTCGAACAACTTGTATTACT
>JAECUM010056908.1:0-14252 GCA_016617855.1 Megalonaias nervosa | reverse complement strand
TGCATATATATCTATATGACATAATTTAAATTTGCTTTTAGTTCGATTTTTATTATATATTTTTGCTTTTATATTAAAAGAAAGAGCTTCCATACATTAGACCACATTCTCTCGCCTGTTGTGTGTATGTATGTATGTACGTATGTGTATATGTATGTATGTATGTATGTATGTATGTATGTATGTATGTATGTGTGTGTGTATGTACGGGTGTATAAATGTTTTCTATTTCATCGGATTTACAAGAGGTTAACAAAACGCGTTTATATATAATTTTGATAGTATAAGTAATGTACAAACATACAGGATTTTCTGTATGTCTCAACCTTACGTTTTTTTTTTGTTTATGCGTGTATATGTAAATGATGTTAGAGACTCGGTAGTAGAACTTCATATTGTGTCGATGTGTACACGGTCGATATGGTATAGGAGTAGGTGTTTACAGAACAGGCAATTTGTGTACTAGCGGACCTGGGTTTGAATCCACATATAGCATGAATTAAAATACTTTAACCTGTATGATAATGGTATCATATATATATATATATATATATATATATATATATATATATATATATATATATATATATATATATATATACTATACTCTTTCTTTCTATATATATATATATATATATATATATATATATATTCTGCTAGTATTTTCAACTATTCCCTGTAGAATCCAAGGATAGCACTTCCGTTCTGTTTGCTGTATATTTGTAATGTCAGATTTTACTTGCAATATTTTGGTTTTCTTTTATAAATGACTTTATCTTCTTATGCTCAAAATAAAGAATTATCTTCTATATAAAAAGCAGCAGAAAAAATAATTTTAGTTTTACATTTGAAATCTCGGAAGCTACAACACATCAAAAATCGCTAAGAGCCATGCTGTCATATGCATGTTTATGCCCCCCGCAACCCACCAAGCAACCCAGCCATCTATCCAACAACGAACGTTTGCTATGCAGCACCATACACTTACTATTCATACACCTTTTGGAGTAACTAACACCCAGTCATCTCCTATCCAACACCCACATATTACCATCAACACGTCGTTGGAGTGACCAACATCCAGGTAGCTATTTTCCAACAGCCCACACCTACTAACCAACGAATACGGCAGGACGGAAACTGAAGGGGATGAAATCACACTATACCAATAAACATATGTATTTGCTATCACATAGGAGGTGTGGGACTAAAGTATTTGTATTGTGGAAGACAAGGATATACATAATTGAAACAAGTATAATGCTAGTGGAAATGTTAAATCCGATCAAATATAAAGAATGATACATAGGATTGATGCTGAGGCATTGGAAGTTGATAGTCGTGGGAAGAGATATGCCGTATGACCTCTCTACCCACACGATGTGAGCCTAAATTAAACATTACACCACCATGTGGAGGAAGAACGCATGCAGTCCTATTCGATGCATCAGGAAATAGTGTTTAAAAACAATGGATGATAAAACTAAATACAAGTACCACACAAATGTGAAAACTGAGTCACAGTGACCTAATCTTAGTATAACAAAGTTACTATTCATGGGAAGCATCCAAATATAAATTTTCATACTATTAGGCAAAATAAAGGTGCACATTGTTGAGAGTGTAAAGATGTAAGTATGTGTTCGAGTTGAGCAGCATGTAAGCGCAATCCAGGATCACTCAAGTATAATAATTAAGTTTCATGCCAAAGGTAGTCCTATGAAGTAATTTGTGACATGGAGAAAACATTAGGTATGGGAGAAAAACTAAAGATCTTCCATGGGTGACTATTAACTATTCCATGATGCCTGTAGGGTTTGTGCATTTTGCAACATAAATGTATAATGCATGAGTTACCATTGCGCCATCCAGGACCCAGGAGTGTTCCTTACTTTTTAAAGGCGAAGTTTCCAATAATGACAACATAGGTTTAAGTTTTGTCAATCAATGTCAACATAAAACAGAATAACTTCATATCCCGACAGCAAATGTTCTATCACAAGTCCAAAAATATAGAACTCTCATAATGAATTCTAGTAGTCTTGAATTCTTTATGTATCACAATGATATAACCCAGAATGTCTTTCAATGAATCCACAATAATCTCAAAGCAGTGTTAAAGTTCAAAACGTCAAAAAGCACTTTGTAATTCCAATGAATAATTTAAATACATAATTCCTCTCACATTATATCTGAACACAGCTAAAATTAAATCCACAGACTGATCTTACGATATGTATGAAGACCTTATTTTTTTTACAGCTCCTCTATTTATATATAAACTGTCACCTGACCTATGACGCAACAGCATATTCTGAAAAACTAATTATTTCTAGTCGAAATTTTCACTACCTCGTTAACAAGGTCAGGTATCGAACTTAAATTCAAGTAAGCATCTTGTTTACGTCTTAAAAGCACTACAAAAATCAAGTAGGCGCAACCTTTAACCACGAGAAATCTCAGGTACACAATATAAATTAAATATACATAACAGATAATAAATGAAATCATTATATACCTGTATCATCAATAATACAAGTAACATCAGGAGTAGTGTAATTTGTCAATGTCAAACACTGGCAACATTTACAGCCAATATGTCTGCCCTGTAATTTGCATTTTGCCTGAGTCCATAATTGTTTTACCCCGGACTATAAATGGCCGTGTTACCTGTACTATGATTCCCTTTTGGGTCATGTCAATAAGAAGACAATACGTGTATTAGCCATCGCCATGATGCAGTTCGATCATTGATAATACTATGATTACAGTTTTCGAAGGGCTGTGGTTTTCTCCGTGGTTAGAGTGCCGATTCGTGATCAGAAGAGTACTGGTTTTAATCCTGCCCAACCCAGGTTAGGTTTCCCACGGGTGTCCGATGAGAAGACTATCTACTTCAATTGTCTTTGCAATATGTAAACTTGAATATGTTCACATGTTGTTAAGATCAGATAACAAATTATTTGCGACATTTAAGCAATTGCTATTTTTCAAATACAAAAGTAATCCAGGTTGTTTGTGGTACTTTTATTTACATTTTGTTTATTTCTTTGTTTCTTTTTCATGAGATATTCGACTGTGCATTTCATTATGTTGTCCAGTTTATACGATATGGAAACAGTATTTTCTAGAAGGATCCGTTGTTAGATTCTTTAGAAAGCAAAGAACATCTAAAGAGAAACAAAGCTTTATATTTTTACTTCTGTGTTTTAATATCTGGCTGCAAAAATCGATATTGATTAGGTTCTCAGATGTTCAGTGTTTGTTGAAAAAGAGTGATATTTTGATTCGAGAACAAAAACCATTCGTTGAAATTCCTGCACTATGAATGAGAAAAATATTAGTATCATTTTACTAGCTGGTGACATAATTTAGAACTTCGAAGTCAGGACGCTAGTTATTTTATATCCAGCACATGCTTTAAATCCCCCCAAAATGACACATGAATTCATCTCATATAGTTGCTGACTAAACAAATGGAGCTTTTCACCATCATGCTACATGCAAAGATAGAATATTTGTTGAAAAGTATAGGCAAAGAGCGCCGATAACGAATTTATGTTAAAAAGGTGATGTATGGGCATAGCGATATAGCCAGTCTCCTGAACCAAAAATGGTCTTAAAAATGAGTTTTAAATTCTACTGGTAATTACAGATATGTTTCTCAACACTACTGTATACCGTATACGACAAACAGTTTCCTTCATTATGTTTAAAAGACAAATAATTTTTTTTCAAAAGCAATGACAACATTATAATACTGCCAAACGCAGGACTTTTATTGTTTCAGGAGATGAATACCATATTTCAACTAAAAATCTGATAGCCACTTTAGTTAACCCTTGAAAATATGATGTTTTTCAAACAGGCGTAGCCTAATTAAATGAGGATTATTTTTTTTTCCCCATATGACTCAGGTCATTTGAATTCTGTTCTTTACTATAGGATTACATGATCCTGACTGGGGATATATCGAAGTGTAAATTTGTCCCTAATCAAGCACAAATTAAACAGAATCCAAATGATTTTATGTTAATTTTGTGAGTGTTGGGGTAACAATTTGCACTTCAATAAATACCCAACAATGTTTCCATGAATTCTTCTAATCCCAATTTTCCTCTTTTCCGCCGTTAGAATCAGTGTATTTCATCGACAAATCATTCGATATGAGGTAGCTAGTAGTTTTCTTTCATCTGCCTCTTCACGATGTGCCAGAATAACTAGCCCCATCTTGGCTAGCCAAGAGTTGTAGACCATTATATAGTATTATATAGTATTATATGGTATTATAGATACGAGCTACTGTCAGTGTGGGTCATATCAGTGATCGGATGAACTTTCACAACAAGGTTTTTTTTTTTTTTTTTTGTTTTTTTTTTTAACGTTAAGTATGTGTCAGGTACCTGTGGTTAAGTACTCGTTTTTGAAGAACTCTACCTCAGTTGATGAAATTCTATCAACGTGTAGTATTCGCCTTGTCCCCGGCAGTTTGTACTCACCCCACCCCACCTCTATGAGAAGCCGCGTTGATAAAGAAAATGATCCGATGTGAGGGTCTTTTATGTACTGACGTAGTTCATCGTCTTTGATAACTATGGAGGGTACTTCCCTTTGAACCCAAGTACGCAAGAGAAAAAGCGCTTGCCTTGTGTATTTTCTATAGTTATTTTGAGAAATATTAAAACTAAATATTGCAAATATTGGAAGCAGCCAATACAGGTTTTACCTAATATATATGTGCAGTCCAAGGACCTCCACTCCTTCGCTGAAAATAGATTTTTCCAAGAAGTGGAAAAGTACAGTAAACAGATTCATGGTCTACACTACCGATCGGTTTGAAACGTTAACAAGATGAGAGTGTTAAGGACCCAGTTGCCCCCAATCAGGTCAGAAATTATAACTTGATGAATGATACGACTACATTTTGAACATATTTTATACCGTTGATGTTCTTTGCTTATATAATCGTAAATGGGGTACGAACTGTGTGTGTGTGTGTGTGTGTGTGTGTGTGTGTGTGTGTGTGTCTATGTGTGTGTGTGTGTGTGTGTGTGTGTGTGTGTGTGTGTGTGTGAATACCATGTTGAGAAATATATGTGCGTGACATTTTTATTTCTTCATGCTGAGATATTCTGACATTTATTACTACAGTGATAGAATTTAAAAGGGTCCTACTTCTACGTATTTCGATCTTTCAAAATCCAAACTGTGTCCATATTTATTGAGATCCACTGCTTTCGCCAGCTGTTATGGACTTCCATAACAGCTTGTGAAACACTGTCGAATCAAAGATGCATTAATTTATGAATATGGAGTAGCTCGTACAGGCTACATATATTTTGTTTGGTCATGGGGTGTTGGAGTAACTGTATATACCTTCAAAAACATTGTTTAAACTTCTGATATGTTGCAAATTTTGATTTGAAATCACTTGGGTGGGGGTTGCTTGTTGTTGTTATTATTATGGCGTAAGGAGATGGTATAGACAAAGCTTCATCAAAAGTGCGCTGCACACTAAATGCATGCTCAAAGTAGTCCCATAATTTACTGAAGTGTAGAAAAATGCTACAGCAATAACACATGACGATTTATATCTTATCAGATTATAGAAAGCTCAGTCAGTTAATTTCTTAAAGTATATCTGTACTTATATGTATATTTTAGGTCTGCGCTATTTCATCAAGGTCGGACATAGAGTGATAAGTGGACCCACATGGGATTGGGGTGATGAGGTGGGACAAATTCCCCTAAACCCTAATTTCTCTTATTTGTCTCTGATGTTCTGTCTTGTACCAGTTGTATGCACTTCTTTAGGAATCTGACAGTTCAGAAAAACAAAGGTATTACAGCCACAGAAAGAAACATATTGTTTTATATTTTTAAAGAAAAATGAATTTTTTTTTTCTTCTTACAGACGTATACTCCCTTCAATACTTATGAAATTGTCTGAGGTTATAAATAATAAAAAAACATAAAATATTTATTTAAAAAGACCCACTTTCCTCCTAAATATAATCAAGGCTGTGCGTAAAATAACATTAACCAGCCCATACATTTATTCAGACAAAACGCACATTATTCTTACTTATCTTTATAATTTGCAAAGAAAAGAAAAATAATATCGAATGCAATGGGACATTTTATCTTTTGAGGGAAGAAATAAACCGACTGATCAATACCCAACCACCCGTCTTCACCCATTTATAATTATAACCTGCACCTGAGTGATACTAGCATTGATATAGATCTACTCTCATAATGAGCACAAAATAAATAGAACAATTAGCTTTAACCATGATCTGTCTCAGAACTCGGGTGGGTGATGTTAAAATGATAGAATTTGGGCGAGAATTAGTATAAATGTTTCTCAGAGTAAGGTTTCTTTACAGGTATATGATTAAAATTACGTCTTGGAAACGTTTAAATATAACGTCTCCCAAGGCCTGCAGGGGGTTCCATTCCACAGACTTCTCGCTTACTTGTTTAGGCCCCTACCCCATAAACCCATTTTCATTATCCTGGATCTAGGTCTGACAATCATCTAAACAAATTTAAATTAATATAACACTATTTTATAGTTTTTATATTTTAATTTCAAATAGCACTATTCGATAGTTTTTGTATTCTAATTAAAATAAAATGCTTTTATAGTTTAGTATTTTAATTAAAGTAACATTATTCTATAGTTTGGTAATTTAGTTAAAGTAACATTATTCTATAGTTTTGTATTTTAAAATAGCGCTATTTTATAGTTTTGGTATTTTTATTTTTTTTTTTTTAAATGTATCTATTGTTTAGATATTTTATTGTTAATAACATAATTCTCTAGGTTTGGTTTCTTATTTTAAAGATAATTATTTCCATTGACTTGATATGTTATTTTAAATAATAGTATTCAATAGTTTAGGTATCTTAATTTAAAATAATATTATTTTGTAATTTGGTGTTTGTTTTTCATGGATGCAATCCTTTTTCACATACACAAATGAAGTATCTATTCCTTGACACTTTAATCTAAATGACACGCCTTGCAGCGAGAAACGCAAATTCAATTTCTTTTTTCGTAAATTAGTTCCTATCATCAATGTTTTCGATATTTTTAGTAAATAGTCATAAATAGTCAGAAATTTGATGTAAATTCATTTCTGATAAATGTTTTTTAAAATCTCCAGTCCACTGAGAGTTTTCGGAGAGCCATAATAGATTGTGAAATGTTGGATGTCAGCATCACACTTTCACCTATTATTTTAACTGCGAGGCGTTCTTTTCCTGCAAATTAAGGCGTAGGTATGCATTGCTAGCATCGCCGTTTGTCCGCTGACACTATCATTATTCAGATTTAAGATTTCATTTAATTGTTTGATGATGGTTAAACACTGTAAATCCTCTAGGCATTAATCGATATACTTCTCACGTTCGGACATTTTGATTGATTGTGAATCTCCAAGCAGTGAGCGCGTCGTTTTAGACTTGAGGGATTCTGCAAGATAACCCGAGAGAACTATTTTTAGGTTTTGTGAAACTGGTCTATTATTTAGTCATGCCTCCCAATGTTTAATTAGATTACACACTATCTGTGATAAACCAGAGACGACCAATTTTGAACCTATGTGTCCGAGATAATATCCAGATCATGTACTGAGAATTCAAGCACCTTCTGATGTAAAGACAGGCTTGCAAAATGCATTCAGGAGAGACACTACCAACTATCATTGGGTTTACAGTCAAAACGTACCTAAACCGAAACGTACCAAGTCAAAACGTACCCAGACCGAAATGTACCCAAGTCAAAACGTACCCAGACCAAAACGTACTCAAGTCAAAATGTACCCAAGTAAAAAATTACTCAAATTAAAACATGACCCACACTCGCTTTAAATAATGACAATTTGAGTGTGTTGTGTTTCTTGACAGTGGCCAGCCTGGTTAGCAATGGAAGTCGGCAGACACAATGGAACTATCTTATCTTATAATCTAGCTTCAAAGCACATTAAGAGAAAACGTCTTTAAGAAGTATCGCTTTAATATATATTTATGTTGTATTCTACCAACTGATCTGAACCATGCATGATGGCTGCATCATGTGTTTTAAACAATAATCAAATGCGCACGTTTCATACAATTAAGAGGATCAGTTTTGAAATTAACTCCATTTTCTATTTCGCAATAGAAACATATATGTATACATTTGATGACTAAAAGCATAATTTTGACTTTTTATAATTTTAAGAAACCCACAAAAATAATTTCCATTGCCTCTTTATTTGCGTTGCGTTCCCTTTCCATTTCGTATTTTATTTTATATCCATTGCGTTCCATACTTTCATCAGTAATACTCGGTTACTGTGATAATTAACTGCCAATGATCAAAACATGCCGAAAATACCTAGAACAGAAGCATCATAAATGTAACTGGATTTAGGTGATTTTTTCATGTGAGTCAGCACATATTTCCAGTTGAATTGTCTGTATGCGGTACATTTGATTAATGTAATAATTGCATTTCATAGGGATTCCGTGCAAACAGATGCAAGAGTATATAATGCAAGAAAATTGTCGGCCAGTGAACGTTTTTATGATAATTAGCATCTCTGCCGAACGTTACATTGGATTTGGGTGGAATGCAGGTGTTGAATTTTTCAAGAAAAGCTGATCTGATTAATCTAAAAGTTTGTAGGAATACACGGAATTTAATACAGCTAAATATTTATAATACTCCTTAAAATCATTAGTATTTAACAGAAAGAAGTAAAGTATTACTGATGATGTTAGCTGGTATGACTAAACCAAGCAATGGAAAAATGGTACGCAATGGAAATAAAATAGAATACGAAATGGAAAAAATGGAACGCAACGCCAATACAGACGCCACTGAAGCAGTCATCAATCCTGGTTTAGATCTGTTGGTAGAATTTTCTCCACTGGAAAAGACAACATAAATATATTGAAACGATACTTCTTAACTTAAAAGGTGTGTTTCTTAATGTGCGTTGCAGCTAGATCGTAAGTTAAGATAGTTCCATTCTCTCTGCAGATTTCCATTGCTCATCAGGCCGGTCACTGTCATATGAAACACAATACACGCAAATTATGTCATTATTTAAAGCGAGTGTTTGTCATGTTTTAATTTGATTACCTTTTGACTTGAGTACGTTTTGACTTGAGCACGTTCTGACCTGTTGCCATAGCATTGCATAGGTAGATACCCCCCCACTTCCCCTTATCGGATCTGCTAGTGCATAATGCGCCAGCAGATCAGGGTAAATGCTATCTTCAGTTGTGCACGCCTTATGCACAAGCCAAAACATTACTTTATGCAGCGTGAATGTACACAAATATTTATTCTTTTACTGTTTTTGAAAAGGATGGTCCTGGTAACCTCGGCACAGTAACAAGTTTCGATGACGATATCTGGTGGTTCGTTAACTGGGACCATTGTGTCTAGCTAAACTACAGGATGGGGAACGGCTACCAGAATCTGTTGGTGTTGGGATAGCTGGGTTCTATTTATGACTAAAACTGACACAACGATTGAAGCACTGACTGCTGTTGGAATTGATATGACAACGACTACAGAAATATAATATAAAGAGGGTAGCGAAAGAGGAGTGGGAAGGCAGGTTTATATTTTAGTGGCGTATTATGTTATATGCAAATTATTTATTTCTTCCTTTCAATCAGTTATGTTTTTGCCTAGTTTTATTGCTGTTAGACACGGCTAGAAACGGGGAAGATTATTAGAGAAAAAGCAGAGACCAAGAGTTCTTGCTCACCCTGAATGAAACGTTTTCCCCTTCCCCGCCTTACACTTTTTAGTTATAATGCTTGACATCGTACCAAATGTCTCTCTCTCTCTCTCTCTCTCTTTCGCTCATTCATGTATATATATATATATATATATATATATAGATAGATAGATAGATAGATAGGTAGGTAGATAGACAGGAAGATAAATAGATAGTTTTAATTCTATAATTTCCTGCAACAAATCGCTTAGTTTCACATATTTGTCTGTGGGTCTTAGGTTAGAAAATCTTCACGTCGTTATATATTATCAACAGCTATCAAGTACTGCTCTTTCTTCTGAAAGTTGCAAATAATTTGTATAAAAATATTTCAACTTGTGTCTTGATCAAATTTCGTCTCCGAGTACATGTTCTTAGGACTCTATGGTCACAAACGTAAGTAACAGAAAAGAAGCAAAACCAAAAAGTTTTGTAAAGCTCAACAAACAATTTAATTATTAAAGTGAAAAATGACAAATATGAGAGGAACTTACTGTATAATGAAGTGAATCCAAATTTGTCCTTATAAAAGTTTTTGAAAGTCCTCAACGAATGAAAAGTCCCATATAATTTCAATTCCAGAAATATAATGGTCGTCCAAGAACCGTGATGTTGTCAAAATGGCATTGTCCAGAATTATTTCGAATTATTTATAACAGTTCCAAATAATGAGCACTTTCTATCATCATTGAACATTCCAAACAAATGTTTTTCCTCAGGAAAAATATCTAAGTACAACATAAAATACGTCTGCAGACTTACATCAGGAACACAAAAAGTGTGAATGACTCCAGAAATCGGAAAGAAACTGAATGCTTAAGTTTCTCCTTATATACACCGTATATTGCGACTGTAGTTCGCAATAGACCGCATGTGACAACATACACTGGATTTACGACAACCCACGCATATTTACATGACCTCGCGAAACCAATGGGAATCCACATAATTGAAACTTCCATATCCCATCAGTCGCTGAGAAATTACCCATAGGCGCCATTTTAAATGATATTGTTACGATTGTTATTACTAATTGTCAACACTTACGTTAACATCTATTTATAGACAATACGTGATTTGTGTTTTCAACAGGACCAAATTATGCATACAATTTATTACAAAAATATTCTATGCAGTTTACGACCATAAATAAAAGTACGAAAATTAAATAAAATCATAGACCGGAAGTTACAGAAAATATAGATAAACATAACAATGTTTTCTTACCTTTTATTAGATGCGAGTTATTCGTATTGACCTATTGATGGTATACCAAATGATTATATAAGATTTATATAGAACAAAACACACTGATTTCTGTTTTGACTTACCGTAGTGTTATGATTCGACAGGAGTTCTACAAAACAAAATACCTGATCTATTTCTTTTGGATTTATCGCGGTATTGATTTCTCCGATAGATGTTTATAAGCCGATTCATTGTAACTTCAACGAAAGCCCCTTTTTTGCTAAAAAGAAACAAAGAAGAAAACAAACTTATTATGACGTGCGATTCCAGAGCAGCTAGTTATATCGTTTTTGTTGCACAGCGTGATTCATGTTAGAAAGGAAGAATATAATATCATTGTTTCTTTTATATGCAAATTCTACCATTTTGCATTATCTCTACTATAATAACTACAAAAATAATAATCTCACTAAAAAAATAAGAAATGCAGAATAAATTTTTTTAAAAAAATTCTTTGTAATTCCGAACAAAATATTCCCTTTTTGGCTTTATTAAGTATTTGATTAAATATGCTGAGCTATAAGATAAATTAATTCTGAAGTTGCTTGTGTGTTTCCCAAAGAATCAAAGAGTCTGATCAAAACCAACTAGTTTTGTAAATCTTACCAAATAATTTAATTATCAAAATTGTTAAATGAAAATTTAAGAGGAACTTACAGTGTCATGAAATAAATCACAAAAAATCCTAAAACAAATTCTATACAAGTCCAAAAGAATCGAATGATCTGAATGAATTCCAAATTTTTGAATGGACATGTCCGCCAATAGTCCTGATGTATCACAATAGCATTGTCCAGAACTCCTTTGAATAATTCATAAACATTCCAGATTTATATTTTAGTCCAATGAGCACTTTGTAAATCCCATGAATAATCCAAATATACGTTTCCTCTCAAATTCTATCTAAGCACAATATTAAACTCATATGATGACTAATGTTACAACAAGAAAATAGGAAATAAGGATCCGAAATAAGAACGAAGTAATTGCACAGTTCTCTCCAAGAATCTATTACGACTATATGACTCAAATGCCCCACGTGGTAGACCTTACTTCTCAATCTAATATTTTAAATAGCTACTCACGTGAACTACATCGGAAAATAACCCACCTGACCTACCCATCCAATGAGTAACAATTCTGCTAAGAATCCACTTGATCTCACTACCCAATCAGAAATTACTCCCAACATCTCAACAGATTCAATATATAATTTGCATTTAACTTGCAAATACCAAGTTCATTATCTTTAAACTAGAATCTACAATCATGGACCAAAAATTAGCTATGTAATATTATATTTATAGATTATCACTACAATTTGCAGTCACGAACAAAATTACACACAAGTAGATAGCCATCACTTAAGGTTACACAAAATCTCTCTCTCTCTCTCTCTCTCTCTCTCTCTCTCTCTCTCTCTCTCTTGTGACTGTCGATCTTATTTATCAAACTTGGTAACGTCCCACTAGTTAATCTGTCCTTATAGAGTGTTGCTCGTCTACATCGGTATGTCTTTCATTGTTTATGTTTGCCAGTCTGCTCAAGGTTGAATGAATACACACCTCGAATTTATTAAATTATATAGTTTAAGAATTATTTACACAACATTTTTTCATCGACATTTGTATATTTCGGAAATTAAAAAAAAAAATAGTTCATATCATAAAATAGTGAATTTATAGTGCTTTAAATGGACTATCGCTTGTTTCCACAAACGTTGTATGTATATTTTCAAGGGATTAAAGTTACATGTGTAACCAAATCCTTCCAATGCAAATTCTGCACATCGAAATGTATTGAAAATAAGTGATACTCAAGATTTTTTTTAAAATCTCTAGCTAGTGTAGATTGACACCTCTCTAGTAAAAATGCTTGTCAGCATAGAAATCATGTTGATGTGTACAAAATATGCATGCAGCAATTTAATTTTGCACTAGTCCATAGCTGGCACGTTCCTTGGCCAACTTAAAATGCTGTACGAAATAACCTGCAGTGTGTCAGTTCAGTTGATCATGTGTCTTTTGTTAGTTGGATTACTTGTGCCTCAAAATGATTGAAATATCTTCTGAAATTAATATAATCCATGCCTTGGTGCGGAACAATAAGAAAATATTTTGTTACCAAATTTTGTATGTTGGAGTTTCTCAAGAATATCTTAACCTATTACATTTTAGAAATAATGAAGATCTATCAAGGAAATATGAAAGTGTTTTCTATTTTGTTTTGACTTTAAAGTTATTTACATTGCCACACACTGATGGCATTCACGTGTTATTAGGACGAAAGGTGATAATATAAACAGTCATATGCATCTAGCAGCATAATTCTCATCCAGATCTACAGAGGGCTTTAATTATTTGCTGCAGAAGGTAGGATAGTAGGAGTGTGATAGATTTTGGAATATGTTTGGACACCATTAATAATTGACAATAGTATAGCATGCATATATATATATATATATATATATATATATATATATATATATATATATATATATATATATATATATGCGTGTGTATGTGTGTGTGTGTGTGTGTGTGTGTCCTCCAACTATTTTATGGTTTTGAAAAGTTTACTAAGATGCAAGTCAGGCTCATAGCTGTTCATTTCATATACCATTTCATCACATATGTTTGGTTTAATTGTGAGCATAGTTTGAATATAGCATAAGTTTTGATGCTAGCAGATTTTACATTTTGTACTAGGCTATCTAATATGTATTTCATTATGTTAGAGAGAAGTGCTGTTGTTGTAATTTACCAGTATATCACAAATTTGTTGTATCCTTTATTGTATCAAACTGATTTAATTTTATGTCCATCCTTTAGTGAATTACAGTAACTGTATAAATCAATCTGTATTCAAGCCTTCATGTCTTGTGTTACTCTGTATTCATGCCTTCATGTCTTGTGTTCGATGTATGTTTTGTTCACAGGAAGCCGGAGAATCGTATCACAGACAAGGTGGATGCACTTCATCAGGGGAAAAGTAAGTACGGTAATTTTAAAACTTATCAGGGTAATTTCCATTGCACAATATATCTTGCCTATATCTCTTTATTATAATGAGGATTTCTTTATTTTGTAACAAGAGAGGTACATGTGCAACAGCATGATAATAGGCTGAGTTGTAGGACATTGTTATTTTGTTTGAATCCCCCCGTCTCTCTCTCTCTCTCTCTCTCTCTCTCTCTCTCTCTATATATATATATATATA
>JAECUM010056907.1:0-23803 GCA_016617855.1 Megalonaias nervosa | reverse complement strand
CCATGATCATTTAATCCTTATAATTCCAATTTACTTCCTTTCTAACATCAGATCAGCAGATTTAATCAACAAAACATTCACTTTTATGTACCTCGAACTTTCCTTTCATGAGCCTCTTAACTGCGATAGAATACATAGCCCTATCTTCGCTAGCCAAGACTCATTGATTCTTTATACAGTGATACGGGGTAGAATGTCATAGCGAGTCATGCCATTGATATATTGTTATGATCATTATTTAAATATATAAAAAAATGGTTGTTGCGGTTAAAGCAGGAATATTCCTTTTTCTCCGAAAATTAAGCTTGCGTATGGCAGGTGTTGTTATAGCAACGTCGTTGTTACTTTCTACGCATTTGGATCTTTCCAAAGCAAAATCGTGTCCATTTTTAGTGAGATCCCTTTGGTTTACATGACCCTGACCTTTAATAACCGCTGCTGTAACATGTTGTCGCGGTGAAATGCAATAATTTCCGAAGATTGGCTTCTAAAACCTGTCAAATGCCTTCTTCGGCAAAAGGGGTGAGTGTTGGAGTGCAGGAAGGTCTTTGCAATTACATTGTTTTAGCTTCTAATGGTCGATTTTAGTCTGTGGCTTGTCATTTTTTATCAGAAATCACAGGAGTGGGTGGGTGGGAGCTTGTTGTTGTTATTATTAGGGTGTAAAGCGTTGATATAGATAAAACTTCAAATCAAATGATCTGAACACAGGGAACCAAAAGTAGTCCGCAGAATTTATCGATGTGTAAAAAATTCCAGATCAGTATCACTTGACCGTTTACATCCAATCAAAACGTAGAAAACGCAGTCAATTCATAAAAATTGGAATTATTCGAAAATGAAAAGAAAATAAAACATTATAGTTGACTGATTTGAGAGTCTGTAAGTAATGAAACACCAAATCAAGGCGAATACATATCAGAGAAAGATAGACGGTGATGGGCAGGACGACCAACGGACAACAGATATAAGATTAAGTGTTCAGTGAGTGTTAATCCGATTCTGAAGGCAAACTTTATCGCATTCCTGTCATTTTGTACCTTTATTGTAACATAAGCCAAAGGCTCAGATTACATGCATTTATTATAAACATTGTACAAACACAAATCATAACAATTCTAGGATTAACACACTGATTCTATCACTCTTTAAGAGTTTGCTAGATAAACAGCAAAATTATATATGATATTAATATTACTATTGATTCTCTGGATACAGTTATAAAACTTGATGTTATATGCATTACAATGAAGGTATGAAGGAAGATAGACCTTTATCAAATTATCACACAATGGGCCTTTAATAAGAAAGTGAAATTCATCTTCTAAATCAGCACTAATAGGACACATTATTTTAACTTAGAGTATATTTTTTACCTACCTATATTTTCAATTACGGTTCCATTACTGAACATGCATAAGAAGCTAAGACTGTACGAAGAGTTTCCAATAATCTATTTAATATTGTTTCTGATCTTATTATAAAATCGTAATCTATCCATCGAATTTAACTCTCCTTTTAGTTATTGTTGAAAAATAACTTTACAAAGTTGTTTACATAAAATAAAAAAGAGTTTCTCATCACCTACCACTTGATTAACCTAAACTTCTCCCATTCGGTACGAAAACAGTAGATTCTTGACTTTATTCACCCAACAGTCACTGTCACTTTTAGGTTATAACCTTGTTTTGGGAATTCATTTTTAATAGTTTGAACATGTACTTAAGAATTCTTATATATCTTGCTACTTGCATTGGCATTCTTCCTAATTCATTATGGATAAAAGAGTTTGATGTGTGTTTTGTAATACTAATAATATATTTGCAGAATGACGTATGTAAAGCTTCAGTGACAGAACCATAATTCAAACCCAATGCTATTTTAGTATCAAATATTTGGAATAGAGTTTTTGCAGACAGTTTCCAAACCGATTAAGTCTAGTCTTCAAACAATAAAGTGACTTTGCTGCTTTTGCTGCTGCCGTTTTTTGACACATAAACCCTGAAGTTTTAGAAGAGAAGAGAAAGATAATATGTCTATATCAAGACAGTCTCGATTACGCGATCGCCCAAATACCAACTTTCATATCTTCTCAAATATCCCCCCTTTGGAAAGACTACACTTTTAGGTTGTTTTTTTCCAGGTTTGTCTTGAATTTCCAGATGTTGCTGTACTCTTTTAGTTTATTTAGAATTCTTTGAAGTAGAATAGCTGTTTTGACAAAAGGAAATGTTAAGACTTGTACACAGTCTGGGATTTTTTATAACACAAGATAATGTACACTGAAACTGACAGCGTGATGTGGTTTGGTTTCTTGAAATGATATATGTGATGCGAATCACACTAGCTCGGCGATGAGTTTGATCTATTCCTCGTCCTTGTGTTACGACCCTGTAGTTAAATTGCATGTGTGTTAAAATTTAAATTCTTCTAATTCTTTGTTTCATTTTTATTTCATTTTTATATCATTAAATGTAGTTATTATTATTATGATGATTATGTTTGCATGGGTCTAATAGTTTGTTGGAAACATCGTATTTATTTAAAACGTAAATGTGACTCATGTAAGCACGAGCTTTGTATGGTAGTAAATTCGTCGCAAGTAAACATTCAGCAGTAGCTATGTAAATGATTGGCTGATACTTGTTCAGGCTTTCGTAATGTCCAGGTGGATTGCGAAATCACACGTATGCTTCGTGCGTGTGTACATGAAACGACGTATTAGTTCCTTTTATATGCTTAGTTGTCTGTAAGAGAGTTAGAGTTATAGTCGTAGTCAGTCGTAGTTCAGAGTCACATCATAACATCTTAGAGTTTATAATACCTTAAGAAAGGTATTTCTGTGCTGGAAAGAGTTGTGCATTCGTACGAGGAACAACATGTGTGTTGTTAGTGGTGGTAGCTGTATTTCATCTACTTTCTAAATAATTATTTTCCCTGGAGAACAACACTACTGGCTTTGGACAAAGACATTTGATGAAATTATTTCTAAATCGGAACAGAACAATACAAATTGTGCTTTACAGTGAAAATTCTGGACATTTTGTGTTAGCCTTCGTCTGACGTCATCATCCGCCATCTTGGAACGGAACTGAGAATCAGACTGTATCAATTTAGAACTGTTTATTCACAGGACTTGTGTGTTTTCACAAATTTAGAACATATTTTTGGATCTTCTTCGTAAATCGTAAGTCTTGTTTCGCCTATTTACCTTTTCACCGTGTTTTCTAGGGAAATAAATTATTTTTAAAATTTACAAAGCTTGTTGTCTTCACTCTTTCTTTGTGTTACTTTGAACGAGCCGATACATAACACTTGGCTAACTTGCCATCAAAGATGACGTGCTAGGCTAGATTGGAGTCATACACGACCCTGTCGTCTTCGCGAGGAAAACAATCCACAAATACTAATTAATAGAGTACATAGAATGCTAAACGTACAAAAGAAGATATTTCATGGTTTAAGTTTGGGATTTTTCGGTACGCAACAAATATTAGACAATGACACAGCAACAGCAGAAAAAGTTCTGAATTTTATTTCTGGCTTTGCTCTCTTTTGTCACATCATTATCAGTCTGAGTAATTGTAACTGCTGTTGGTTGT
The DNA here is from genome assembly GCA_016617855.1 of Megalonaias nervosa. Lineage (NCBI taxonomy): Eukaryota > Metazoa > Mollusca > Bivalvia > Unionida > Unionidae > Megalonaias > Megalonaias nervosa. Next base: position 20,201 of record JAECUM010056907.1, on the reverse strand, counting down.
AGAAGACATTTTAATTGTTGACTACGTCTCACATCCACACATTAAACTTGTGTCTTTTCCAGTCGCTCCGATCATGCCAGTATTGATTATGCTGGTGAAGATTACTATATATCAAATATTCGTGGTAGGTGTGTTGCATAGACAAAGTACAGTTAATCTATTCCTCATATTAGGATATATTTGCATTTATCACCAATCTCACGAATTTGAACAAATGACTTTCTCGTGCACAAAGAACAGTTCTACATTGTCCTGGAAACCCTCTTTCTTGATGTCCTGATGTAATACAATGATACTTTGTATGGCTTTCATAGAGTTCTCAACAGCATCAGCAGCAACAACAACAGCAACAACAACAATATAATAATAATAATAATAATAATAATAATAATAATAATAATAATAAATCAGTGTGTATAAATCCAAAAGGTGAATGAGCACTCTAGTAATTCCAATGAATATTTTAAATAAATAAATCCTTTAGAATTGTCTGATGTCAACAACACAACTGCAAACTCTGATAATAAATTCCCGCAGACTGATATAGAACAGGGATAAATTCCCGCAGACTGATATAGAACAGGGATAAATTATTTGTTTATCATATCCCTATTTATAGAAATTTTCACTTGCCATAATAAGGTAATAGAATGTGAGTATTTCTAACGGAAAAATCTAGTCTAACTGTAAACAAGACTGAAATTGATTTCTTGCTTCGTAATATAATCATGGACAACAGTAAGCTATGTAAACATGTCGTTTACATCTTACAACCATGGACACCAGTTAAGCACACAATCCAAATTAAAATATACATTAACTGTATGGAATATTTTGGAAGTGCATTTTCTCCGCTAAAAGAATAAACTGTATATGATGAAAATGAAGGTCCCTGGACTCTTTCTGAGCCAACTAAGTGAATGTTGTTGCAGTGTGTAGGTCATTTGGGAAATCTGTATATTTCCATTTTTCAGAGTTTAAAGTAACAACTGAAGCACGGCACTTTGTCTTCAGTTTTTACAAATCTTGCTTTGACTGAGGTTTTTGGATTGGGTTTATGAAGATTAATGGGTAAGTTCCATTTGAATGTGTTACAACTACGGAAAAATCACACTATCGCTACCAGGTTACCGGAATCGTATATTTAGCTTTCACCCATGCTTACCTGCTTAATTGACAATATTTCAGTCAAGAAGTGTTGGTGTGTAAGAGTTGTTGGTGTTTGTCAGTAAGTATGTGCTTCCCACTAGTATTCAATTCAGCCCTCCAATGTAGTCCAACCATGTTAAATTTTCATTCTGTTCCATTTATCTCATCCGTGTTCAATTTCTAGGTCTCTTTGGAAACTAGGTTACTCCCCTTGAATTGGAACTCTTATGTCCACTCAGTGCGCATGCCCACCTTGGCACCTCAACTTCAGGGAATTATAGATACCCGTAATCTGTCACATTATTAACGTAAGCAGTTGTGAAACCTGAAAAATGCAAGCACATTTACTATCTTGTTTCTTGTACATCAATCAGTAGATGTTATTTCACCGTCAGAATGTGAATAGGCATGTCTCGTTTATGATTAATTTTCTTTGATATATTCACGAAGATAGACTGAATAATGTAAATACATCTTGTCCTGAAATTTTCTTTGATATGGAGATCCCTTTAAATAATTGTAAATCAGCACGTTTTATTATGATAATTTTCTCTCAAAGATAAAGCTATGCAGGTGAATCAGTTTTAATATTGACAACATTATGTAAACGCGGCCCAGATACTGTGACTGTTAGCTGCTCATAAGTTGCCGAAAAGGAATAAGCACTACCAGTTCATTATGATTTTGGAGGATTTCACAGACGCGACGTGTTATATTTCTTCAATTAACTTGTCGGTAAGTGCTATTCAGATTAATGTATTTTTAAAACTTTGTAGAATTACCGAGCAGAACAGGACAAGACTTAAAAAAATTATATTCAGTTCACACATATAAGGCAAATGAAGTACAAAAAGTTCTATTTTTTGGAAGCCTTCATTGTGTAAAATAAACAAGAGCGAGAAGTGGGAAAACTATAGGAGAGAGAGAGAGAGAGAGAGAGAGAGAGAGAGAGAGAGAGAGAGAGAGAGAGAAATCAGTTTCCGAAAATGCCAGTAAATGCCCCATCCATACTAAATTTTAATAGAGCGTCTTAGTGATCCAACCATGTTAAATTACCATTCACTGTATTCTTACTCCCTCCCCTGTTTGAAATTCCAGTGGATGACCGTAGTGACTCATTTCCTGTGTTAAATTCCCATAGAAATGGTTTAGCGACCCATTTCCTGAAAATGGCCACATTGACCCATCCATAGTCAATTCTGATGGAAGGTCCAACCGTTTCAGGCCGTGTCGTCTCCGATAACTAGTAACACATTGTTTTTCAATCACGATATTTTCAAGCAAGGACTTTGTAACTGTTGTACTTAATCCTTGGAATATTTCATCCCTGAGCTAGAAAAGAACATCAAATTAAAGTGTTATTCAAGATATAAAACATACGTTGAACAGTTAAGTTGCAGAGTAATCAAAAAATGTTGCGAAGGTTAATCCATTAATCAGTTATAACTTTAAATGTTATATATTAAGATTTTCAAAAAATTAGGGCATTTGTGCCTGTAGCGGTTCGCCAGTTGGTAAAAAATTACACACACAATCACAAACCCAAAACACAGTGCGACGCGTATTAGTTGGATGAGGAATGAAAGATTTGTTTATTCGCTTCTGGATTGGGTGATTTTTTGATTGGTCAGTATGGGTGGATTTATGGATGTAACTATTGGAATAGGTAGATATTTCGTATGGTTGTGAACGATCTAATTGCGCCCATTCGTATTATTGCAAGCGGGGAAACAAACATTTCTATTTCTGAGTGGCCTCTACAAGTCGAGTACAGACCATAAGATGAAAGATATACCGGGAACGTGTAACAGTTGTAATATTAATAGTGTATTACACTATCTCAATCAGGAAAAGAACAGGAACACTAATGAAAGAATAAGTGAACGACGTTGTTTATCAAAAATGCTGAAAGTGAAGTAGATTTCATCCCAATAAGAACTCCTTTTGTATAAACAAAACTGCATACATGAAGTCGCTTATCACTAGGGGTGATACGAAGTCAAACACAATGAGTTGAACTATAGATTATCCTGTCACGTAACCTAAATAAATTCCACAGCACCTAAGTTCTTATATCACACAAATAGTGCCAGTACTGTATAACACACCTGCACGAATTTTAAGGAGTGTAATGACACGGAGAGTAAAATGTAAATTATTGCATTTGATACCAGTGAAATGTATTTTGTGCCACTGCCAATACTAAACATTATAGGTGAGAGAAATACATTTGATGGGTCAATTTGACTTTATACTTTAGTCAAGGTACCCAACTATTACACCTTTCGTATTCCCACTATTGTCATCATCGTCACAACTGTCATTGTCATCATTATTATCATAATCACCATCTTTGCTGTCGTCGTGATCATTATCATCATAATTTTAAATGATCTAAACTGGCGTCTAACTTCCTGAGTGAAGACATTTGGGGTGCCTGTTGAGTATAGGATCAATATGTCTTAGAGCAATTTTCAGTCACACAAATATTAGAGCTGAGTGGCGATATTTAATAAACTAGAAGCATTCCTGTATTTCTACATGTCGCGGTTGCTCAGTGATAAGCGTACCGGATTCGCGAAAGGAGGGTTGCAGGTTCGAATTCTATCCAAAGTCGATTAGGCTGTATATGTGGTGTTGCTGAGAAAGACACTTTATTCCTATTGCCACAGCACCACACAAACAGTACGTAATTATGTGCCGCAGACACCACCCTGTCAATCCTTAAAGACAAAACAATTTTTATTTTGTTTAAGGTGTTCAATACTTACGTTTCATTTTCACAACTCATTTCATAACATGGAAAGATGTAAAAGAGTACACTCCTTTCTATGGAAGATTTATCCCTCATGTCTCGTGTTACGTATCCGTATACATACCTCAGGTCATAAAATTATATATACTCTTCGAGAGAGAGAGAGAGAGATTGCAAGATGATACCATATACGAGAGGAAACCAGTCTGTTTGATGCTGAACGGAGCATGCAGAATATCGGAGATCATATTTTTAGTCGCTTTATATCTTGTAAGCATATAACATCCCATACTATATAAAAAAAAAAAGTAACTCGGTTTGATAACCGAGATAAACAGAATGGTTTACAACCGTCGGCCTCAACGTGGACGAGAGTTGCCAGACAGAACCCAACCTACACAGCCTAAACAGCCGGCCAAGCCAAATACATCAAGCTCCAGCCAGGCAATACAACATAAAACATCAGAGAAGAGTAAAGAGGTGAGGGAAAAAGAACTATCTACTCCACATCCCTCACCTCCAAAACAAGTAGCACCACGATCAACACCACCACAACCTACTGTGGCCCGGAAGAAAGCGGCCAGCCCTCCATCAACTCCATATGCACTCGAGCACCTAGAAACGGTTCTACGGGAGGCTATAGAATTATATCAGGATGGAAATAGACTGGACGAAGAAACCACCAAGTTTGTGAAATTGATATACGCCACAGATAAAGAAATTACCGATATGGGAATGGACCACCTACTGACGGACAAGTTGGCAGCGACAAAATTCATCGAAGACTACCGAACAGTCTGGAATATGAGGCACCACGAACTTGATCGTTCCTACCCGCAACCATCTAAAGCGAAATTGAAGAAAGCCTGCAAATCCATCAGATCATTAGGCGATATACATGCCAGTAGCTCTGTGAAACTGGTTTTTGGTATGTCTTTAAGCCTTTCCACAACACACAAGATACCAATAGAAGCATTGGGAGTTTCAGAAGAATATCTGAACTGGTGTGTTGCGGACATGATCGACCCAGGAGCCATTGTAATCCATACTAGGAGAGACTGGAAGCTGCCAGGCTATTTGGAAGCCTACATATCAACCCATATCAGCCCTTTTAAGGGCTAAGAGTGGAGTTCAATTTTGCCATTAGGTTTTCATTTTGGCTTGAAAACCTTCTCGATAACTCTATTAATATCGAATTTGACCCTTTGGTTCCCCGATCAAAAATATTTATCTTGTTTAAAATCAAGCGTGATACAAAATTTATGAGTCATTTAGACTCGACTGATTGGTATATTTTTTAGAAATTTTTATGTACACTTTGTACACTAAATTCCAACTTTGAATAAAATTAAATACGAAATTCAAAGACTGACTTTATTTGGTGAATTGCACAGGTGGCTTACACAATATTGGCATTAGGATTTGTCCATTAGCACAACTGGACTGAATTTGAAATAAGTACGGACTGGCTTCTCAGGGCTGGAACGACATCCATAGCCTCCATGCCAGTTTGCCGAGACCTTTCCCGCCTTTTCCAGACTCGGACCCCCGTACATGGACGGAATGTGGAACGATTTCCACCCGTCCACACACCAGGTGCCCGAATGAGACGTCATTGCTGCTAACCAATGGCAGCGGACGTCTCTTAACGATTGGTTGACATCTGGTGGTAATGTACTAGTACTGACTATGCTTGAGTGCGTGTTGGGTCAATTCCATCTCAAGCAACCGCCCCTAGCTGGTGAAATGGCTGCACCATTACTTAGTCGTCACCAGCTAGAACTAAGTAACATCTTGGGCACAACTTAATAGCCCTCTTTGAGGGCATTAAAACCTGGGGGATAGGACATGCTTTCCTTCCCCCAGGAATAAATTAGCAGCCTGCCATGCAGGCAATAACCAGAGGCGCATGCACTCGGTGCGAAAGCCTCTATAATTTAAAAAGTCAGTCAGTCAGCCGTCCGCTTGCTATTTGTCAGTTAAGCTAAAACTTCATTTCGAGTGATCCACTTGCATTTATCTGAAACAGTATAAGTAGGGCATATTGATTTTCTCCCCCAAAACGAATGTCATACATGGTATGAAGTGTAAAATGCAAGGTTGTGTCTACATTGGCGTCCGTAGGACTTTTTCTAGTGGGTGATTCAGGGACAAAGCCAAAATCAAAAGGGAGAAAAAGGCTTGCACACACACACACACACACACACACACACACACAGCACAATTGTCAAGAATTAAGTGGGGGGAATACCCCTTCCCACTTACACCCATGTTTTCCTTCTGTATTTTAGCCTCTGCAAAAAAATTAATTGTGGAAGACCTAAACACAGACATGCATCGAAACGAGCCTTCACTCAGTTGTGCTGCGTATAATTAATTTTATTTTTAACTGCACATAAAAGTCATAATGTGGATTTTGTGTTGCATTATTGTTTTAAATAATCGAAAAAAATAAAATACATGCGTATATCGTCTGATAAAGCGCTGAAAACGAAACACGAAGAATGACAAAATAATAACACTTTTAATTTTTTGAATTAATGGACAATAAATTCTTATTTAATCGACTTGCCTCTGGGCAGGGATAGTGTGTGTGTGTGTGTGTGTGTGTGTGTGTGTGTGTGTGTTACAAGACTTTTTGTTGTTACCTTTCCATGCAACTCTCACAGTGAATCTAGTACATACAAAAAGGCACTTAAAGCGCCATAAATTCGATGTTAACTTAGATAGTCACGAGTACTGATGTAGAAGCGAAAAGAAAATAGGTCGTCATAAGCTACCATATGCACTTGCATATTGGATACGATATCAAGGGCAGCATTGAACAAGACCCTTGTAGCATAAGTTGACAGGTGATGGTGGATATTCACTGGTTTTCTTGAGTGTACAAGCACTGTACACCAGTTATACAATGCCCAGATGATATATCTAGTTTTAACTGAAAAGTGACACCTCTTTGAAATTACGAGACTGTTGTCGCTGTGGGTTAAACGCAATATTTCAGTACATGATAGGCGGTCAGTATGATTGGTGGAGGAGGAACCCGGGAAACCCCGAGCAAAAACCACTGACCCACGGGAAGTTACTTTATCGCATATCCGCACTGGCCTAGTCCGAACCTCGAATCCGCGCGGACAGAGGTGAAATTGAAGTGATCGTTAAAGGCTAGCGTTTTAGACCACTTGGCCACCCGGGGCCCTGAAATTACAAGATTAAACTTGCAGGTGAATATGGACGATATCTAAAATCAACAAGTTGTACCAGGAAAGTGTCATAGGTCGGATCATGCAGTATTTAATTAACTGGTTCTTGACAACGTTAAGAATGAGATAATAGCCGATGTGTATTCTTACGTTAGACTCTGAAATGACAAGTATGGCGAAACGGACGAACATATATTTGCTATTACATTGCAAAAGGACTTATGCTTATGAAAAATAAATTGCACAACCAAGGAGAGGGGGGGGGTGTAATTGAGTGATATATTTATTTTCCCCGCGTTACGAAGCGTTCATTGACTCATATGATTTACAAAGAACCATCAATTTAAAATGTAGCAGTAAAGGACCCTTCTTCACTCTTTAATAAAGTCATATTACTATATGGTTTCATATATCCATCATTGAAGATGCAGAAAGAAGTGGACGTTACTGTATGAAAACCTACACGAATCCACCCAAAACATAAAGTTTCAAAAAAAAAAAAATAACTAACGTAAATATTAGACATTACCCATGTGTACAGCCAAACATCTCTTATAAGTATTTTCAAAATGGAAGCCCAGTTTTGATTAGTTAACATTCCAAAAAGAAAAATCTCTATTGGACATCAAATCTAAATACACGTAAACTTGCACACGAAATTTTCAATGGTATGGCACCAAAGTTGTTCAAAGTAGAGTGCAAGAATAACTACATACAGACAGAACACGAGCAACGACAACATTAGAATGTGTTTAATGCTAAAACGATGGCCTCCCTACTCTAATAGAATTTATGGTCTATTAGCAGGGGTTATGCCAGTCTTTTCAACCGTACTGAGCACGGATTATTGCCATTCTTCCGTAAAAAATCTTTGCTGTGTCATTCTTCACATGTTTTTAATCCGAGATTTCACTTTACTAATCCGAGTTCTTGATTTCCTATTTCACGATCTCGATTTGTTAATCCAAGTTCTCGGTATCCTAATTTTACAATTCGATCTACTAATCCGAGATCTCGGTATACTATTCCGATATTTCCATCTACTAAACCGATATCTCAGTTTATAATTGGATAAATAAGTCTATGAATTTGTCATCTGCCCGCCTCGTTTTGATTCCACGTGTTTATTGTGCATGGAGTGATGTAGGTTGGAAGCGAAATGTTTGTTTGTAAAGGACATTTATTACAGTCAAAGTAAAATCCTATTCGAGAAGTGACAAAATGGAGGCTCCGCCAGTGTGGGTACGTGAGAAAGCTTGCCAGTAGATTCTCGTGGGTTGGTGGTTCTTTCCGGGATTTTCCCGGGTTCTTCCTACACCATTTATACTGGCCGCCATGTATAGCCTATCTTGTGCTGAAAAATGGCGTTAAACCATATAACAACAACAACAACAATAACAACGAAATGGAAAGGTCGATGTAACAAAAACAAGTATACGTTTCTTATCATGTAAGTCAAGTCCTCTCGCTGTCGTAGACCAATAGGTGAAATCATACAGTATAATCGTTCAATATCGTACAGTATTGAAGTCCTCATGATCACTATGCCATTTATGGGAAATTTATTATACCTGCTTGTGGGAATAAAGCATGTATATTTGTGTTGTCATGGCTGGTCCGTCTGTACGTCCATTGTTTTTAAAGTTTTTTGAAGCCCCGTTTAGATTTTGTAGGTAGGTTCCTCAGGGCTTGTCAATAGGCAATACGGATTTCGGTTTTACATTTGATCACAGGGCTCCGATGTTCATGTTTAAAGAACTAAAGATCAAGTGTCTTAGTTAATATCGAAAAGTCTACACTGCAAGGTCATCGGTTTTAAATTAGATGATAGATGTACATGGCTTAAATAATTAGATCTTGGTTTTAAGTTTACCACATGGGATTCACACAGAGAAGACATCTAAATGTCAAAATATATGTGCAGATTTTGAACAAAAAAAATCTTCATATCTTCATAATGCTTGGGGCATTTGGGAACCGATAAAGTGTATGTTTTCATTTGTTTGTTTGTTTTATTTTTCGAAATTACATACCCTAGAGCACTATGATAAGGATTCGTCTTTAGAAACAACATATCTTCACCACATTGTGCAAAATGAATGATATTAAAGGTCTTGGAAAAGCGACTTTGTTAAACTCTTTCACAAATGTCTTCTATTTGCATCCTTCGACTATAATTTAAGTTAGATTTATGTTACCTTGTTTTCTACACTTTAAACGAAATCAAAGAGTTAGTTTAAAGTTCAAATGCACCAAGACTATCTTACTTGTTTTAAGTACTAACAAGGACGCAACCTCTCCAAAAATCAGTATAAGCTATGTGATATTTTCTGGAAAAAGGGATATCAGAATTAAATGATTGGACTATTTTGCGTATATAGCCTTTTCAAAACCTGTTAAAAATCATAATTGTTTGCTTGGTCATCCTATGCAAAATCCAAGAAGCTGAACTAAAGCAAACATTATTTTTTCAGTACGTTTTATTGCCGCTTTGTATCAGATAAAAGTCAAATCGTTCACGATTTATCAAATCTTCAGGAAATATAAGGCAAAATTATTAATGATCATCTTAGAGATTACAATAGGAAAAAGCTGAATGACTCAGTAATATATTAATATACTGATATTGTATCGAAGCAAGAGCCTATGTTCAACGACTGCAGAAAACTACACTTTAATATATGGAGTTAGAGACTGGAACTTCACCTAATGATAACCTTACAATTGTGAAAGCGATCGTGGTTGTCTTCGCCTAGGAACTGTTATACGGGCGTGTGCATCCTTGTTGAATAACAAAAGAAGGGGGGGGGGTCTTTACTTGGCCGAATCAATGTAGGTTTAACAGATTGGTTGGTAAATGTAACCAGGGTTGGTTCAGAGATGAATTCCACTTCCTCGTTGTAGAAACAATCTCTAGGTGTCGTCATATTTCGTGGTGCATTCCACGACTGAACATTTGTTTCTCACGTGCAAATCAAATCATTCCAAGCTGCTCTTGATTTGGTATTGGTACAACAGAGTGGTCCCAACCGTTGATTTCTATGTGGTCTTTAACAAGATTATATTCGCGTGTATATGAGGACCTGGTAATGTTATAATTACCAAGAAAATATTGATCTACAAGTGCAACAAAATCACTGTGAATACAAGCATCATTGGTCCACTGATCCAACATCACGTTCGTAATTGCGCAACCTCATTACCTTGGTCAGAATCCATCGTTTATATGCAATGACGAATCTAGTCTTAAACATAAATGCTAAAGACGCTAAGTACCCCCTTGGAAAGATGTTTTCTTCAAAATGAAATTCGTCTCTGGCGACCAAAGCTACTGAGATCGTATATTTAAAACTGTTTGCAACCTTGCTCTGCGGTGTCAAGTATTATCACTTCACAAGACTGGATATCATTTTGCAATATTGCTATTGCACCCCGCCAAAAATAAACACCAGATACGATGAGTAAATTCGATTCAGACATCCGCTCGTTTAACGTGTGAGATTTAACATTATCAAAACTAGTTATTTCAGGAACAGTAGCCAGACCACTTGTTATGGTGGCTGCTGTTTCCTCCTTTCCTTCTTTGGTGTAAAGTCCTGTATATGCTGTAAATATAGTTAATACGCGTGGCGGTGGAGGCACATTAGTGATCTATTTATCCACGTATTGTTTCATCCCTCCATGGGCAGTATCAACATAATGTTTGACAGAGGCAAGTGAGACACCAGAGTCTTTGAATCTTCTAACTTCACTGATCACAAACAGATTTTCTGAGACAAAGCCTAATACAATATATTGAATATCCACATTAGATTCGTTACTTTGTCAGTTCGATCTTAAAAATTACATTTTCAGCTGGATAGTGATCACCGGCGGCGTTTTCTTATATAAATTCTCCCTATATTTCCAAACAGCTTCACATGGAAGAAACAACCTAGACGTGTCTTGCACTTATAACTATATTTAATTTTGTTGATTATAGACTCAAACGGGTATGAACAATACTATAAATCCTTTTGCTTCAAACCACCAGCACAGGCGCAAGTATACCAAATGGGGTATTTTATGTATCTTTCAACTGAGTCATGATGTAAACTATATGTTATTGACTTTGTCTATATCCTTACGAATCTGCTTCCTATTGCCAGATTTCACATTAAAGAATCATGCAAACGTTGTTGTGTAGCTTCATTGATACTTTTACCAACCGAGGCTAGCATTGTTTCTGTTAATGATAGAGTAATCGCTTTTGGTTCAACCGTTGGCTGAACATCTAACTATCGCGTACTCATCTCGAATCGATTCCAACGCTCGCTATTCCAAATTCTTTAACCGATCCACAACAACATATTTGATACTATTAACGACTCGCATTGCAACTTATTTAGGTTTGGTGCACCGCGTGATTTTAAGGCCGTGAACACATTTGATACCCCTGCAAAAATCCCCGGAAAACATCATCAAGACCAGTTCCATAATGTCATGTAAATGGGGTTTATTACGTTAACAACATGCACTGGTATCACACGTCCACGTTCGACTCATTATATTTAAATGTCAGGTCAATCTCTAATACAGAATTATATCTTAAATGTTTCACCGTGGAGATTCACACTCTGCCCATCTAGATCCAATGAGTCAAATGAATATGTGTTAATCGGCTATGATGACATGGACGATCATTGATAAGTTCACCCGGCTAAACAGTTGGTGAAAACGCATGCAATGTATAATTCTAAACGGTTACATCCGTCGTCTGAGATCCGCATGCTTAACTACCACTAATGGAATAATAAGTTAATTGATTTGAATCGTTGTGATCATTCTGACTCTCTCAGGCACTGTCGTGATCTTATTAACGATCTTATGTCAACCACGTATAGTAGCAGATTCGACTGCAATGACAGAACTGAGCGTATACAAATGTTAGATTCTTCGCCTGTCAACAATGTGATTCTTCGTCGAATCTTTTCATTGATCGATTCCATGTTGTACGCGCCAGTAGGAAGTTCAATAATTTCTAGGTGGCCAATGTCGGCTGAGAGTACAAATGAATTATTTACACCAAGATCACCACATGGTCGTGATTGGATATTAGGTCAACTATAATGATCTCGTAAACAAGGCTAATGCAATCTCTAGTAGTGTATGATTCCCTAGAGGTAATTGCTGTAAGATAAAGGTCACATTAAGTTCTGGTCTTGTTGATGAGACTGTAGACATCGATGTAAGGCTATGAATTATATTTGCAACGACATACTGCACACGGCATGAATTTGCGAAGAATTGCACCAGAGATCATCATCAGTATCGTAATACATATCATCGATGTTTTCAACAATTTCATGTATCAAACACATGACATGTTTTCCTGCCCATGTTGTCGTTGGTGAGCAACCGCTGGAAATCGACGCAACCTCATTAATAAGTTCTAGTGTGTTGTTGCCAGCACGATCTGACCTCCCAATGTTTCCAACCGATCCACAAGTTCATTTGCTTGTTGCTAATCACACAGTCTAGCAAGGCCTTTTTGCACAGATAGTTTTTGTTTGTGAACATTTTCACGTGGACCGGTAACACTTTTCCATGGTTTGCGTGTTTCCTCACTATCGCTGCTTTTACCTTAAATTCTTTACATAAATCTTCACCTTCTTTAACTTGTCTTAAATGCATCAATCCTAATTTAATACGATGACCGCGTAGGACCGCTGACTTGTTTTTCCTCAGTAATATCCCCGAATATTCACTTGTGCCTTACTTATTTCAGATTGTAATTACTTGATTCTGCTGGTTGTTCTAGCACAATCTAGTCCCAAGTGTATGGTCTATTATAAATGGCATTTATAGGAACTTCAAAAATCTACTGATGATCATTACCGGTAAATAATTGTTGCTGTTAGTCCGTCATTAATATATAGTAGGTTTTTGATTGCTTCGGAATATTCGCTAATTCCTCTTTGACGACATCATTACCGGCGCCTTTTTCAGTCACAGTCACACCTACATGCTATTCAAGATTTTGCGATTTCTTCTTTGGTGTAATCTACCTCTGCTTGACATTTAACCATACACATTGACAAACTTTGAGTGGTTGTCGCGGTTGCCGTCTTGGCTTGTTTAATATCCTTGTTGCGTTAAGATATCTTCGAACTGGACCCGGTTCTTCTTCTGCTCCAGTTAGAACTGCCAACAATTTCACGGTTTCACTTGAGGTCCTTTTTAATAACCTCGACACGTTCCACAATTAATTTGCTGGCTTGATCTGTGCGATCTTCTCGTGCAATCTGTTTTCACTGTAACATATTTTTGGCACTTTTACGACCGGCTATAACATCGCTAATCAGATCCTGGTGCTCACAAACAGCTTTACGGCGTCACTTTCCATACTTTTCTATGATATCGCTGGCTTATTCGTTTCAAATTTTATATTGTTACGACCGAAGCCATTAAACTGCATAACAAAGAAAGAGCAAAACCAGAAAGTTTTGTATAATTTAAAATATAAATGTATTTCCCTACAAAGTGAAAGAATTAAAAATAACTTACAATGGTTAATGAATTCCTTCAATGCTAAATGCTCTATAAATGCCAATGGTTCTAAGCAATCCGAATACATTCTAAAGGTATTCCGAATGAAAACTACAATGTCCTTATATGCAAACACGACAAAAGAATCACTATGTTTTTAAATCCAAATTTCCATTAATGAAATTCAAGGTCAATCCTACAGAGATATAAAATCACAAATGTCATTGAATGTTTCACGGTAATTCCGTACAGCTATCAATATATCAAAGTGTCTTTGAATACATATTTCAACACGGTGGTTCCAACGAATGGTATTCAAACTAAATAAATAAATATATCAGCTCAATATATTTTTCCAATACAGTAGAATATTAAGAATGAGAAATTCTGCGTAAAAGTCATTTTATGTAGTGTTACGTGTAGGCTCTTACAAAAGTAACAAAAGAAAAGAGTGAAGCCAACAAGCTTTGTATACTTTAACAAAATAATTTCTTTCCCTAGAAAACAATGTAAAAATTGGAAATAGGACTTACGGTTTGTGAATATAATCCAAAATTTAATCCTAGAATTGAAAAATATAAGTCCTATCACTAAACAGTTCTAATTGAATCCAGATTCGAATCTCGATGAAATTCCAATATGGAGGCGACTACGTCAGATTAGGTCGTTGTACTGGTGGCAACAGATCCCCGATTTAATCAGTTTATAGTGTTTCCGTATATAATTCCGGAATAAATTTTCACTGAATTTCTTTGTTCCAGAACTTTTTATAAAAAAGTACACTTGTTTAGTTTTCTAGAGAATAAATTAAATTTCAAAAAAATAGATGAACTTCAAAACAATTTGGCAACAACAATAGAAACACCTTGTTCCCTCAAGGTTTAAGAATACGACTCTGACTCGATCTAGTAGAAACTGGCTGTTTCAAGCCTCGATTTTAGATCATATGGTGGCTCACTTGACAGGCTACGTGATTTCTAACTTGAACAGCGCAATAAAAAATGACAATTATCACATAGCTAGAATAGACCTATCCTAACAATTTAATTCCTTCACTGGAAATAAATTAAAAAAGAAAGGCTGTTTACAATTTAGATAACACGTGGGCCGAAATGACCTTGGTAATAGCCAATCGTTTTAACTCGATGTTTACAAGATCTATAAACCAGGATGAGCTAAAAATGGTGTTGAAGTAACAACTTTAATCTAATCGGGTCATGCCAATTTTCCGAAAAGATTTTCAAGTCCAATGAAAATTATCATTACAATCAAATCTAATGAAACAAAAATAAAATAAATAAAGAATTGTAAAACTAACACACAAGCAATTTAATTGCATATACGTAACAATAGGAAGATAATATGCTGTAGCAATGCAAGAAATACGAGGCTTTAAAATGAATCGTTATGTATTTCTAAATTTACAAATTCAGTAAACAAGTCAGCTGATTTACACTAGCTTCTCAGGAAATAGGTTAACAGTATTAATGTCCTCTTTAGATTATGTGATGTTTATTTGAACTTTTCCAGAACATCGACCTTGGAATTGTATGAATGAAATTGTATTACGCAATATACATAACGTGACTCGTTATGATATTAGCATTAAAATGTCATTGGCTAAACGACCCTTACTGAAATCATTATTTTCAAACTAATATAAATAATATAGATAAATAAAACAAAATGTCTATTTTGATTGTTAAATTCTTAGGTGCAAAGCAGCACGATATGTTTATCCGGGTCCACCAGTCAAATAAATAGTGAGAAAACTATAAAGCTTTTGGGTGACCTCTGCAAACCCCTCACGAAATGCATCCCACGAGTGGTTGGCGGCACATTCAATTAATATTTGTAAGGCAATGTGCATCAATGCCATGGGATAGCATCATGTTACAGTTGTTTCGGATAATTTCAGACACGTGTGCATATTGTTGTGCTAAATAGATCGCGTCGGTGTTTCTGTTCGATCACGTGATAATATTCTCATTGTATTAATTTGGTGTTCATGCATAACATCGTCGTATGCAACATGATTATTTTCACTTGAATCAAGGTCTTCAGTGGTAGGAGCTTCATCAGTTGTGGAAAAGAAATCAACTTTGTTAAAATCTTTGAAAACACCATAACACAGTTGATCATCAGCTAACGGTATAACAAGATACGGGCAAATCAAAGTTAATCGTCTTAAAGTCATACTAAAAGCAGTTGATTATTTTTCTAATCCCGCTGGACCAATGATCAATGCGTGAACTGAGCTTGGGAACACGGAAATTCCAGTTTTGGAACTATGCTTGAGTCGTTTAGGCGTTGTTGACCTAAACGTTTATGAAGCTGAAAGAGTAACTTTGTTTTTAAAAGAATCAGAGAATTTCAGTTTTCGTGATGCAATGATAAATATCAACGCAATTGTTATATAAAACACAATGGTATCTTCATATTGTGTACGATGCCTGATGTAAACACGTACCACAAATACAACTCGAGTTCAAACACATAATAATCGCAATATGATTACAGAAATTTGTGTTTGATGTGGTGCAAAGTTCACGTTTGTTCCAGGTCCCATGGGCGCACATGATCTGGGTCTAAAAATGTCGTTGCCGGCGATGTCGCTGATTCCTTAACAAAACTATATTAAAGAAGTAATGGAATTCAAATACTAGTATAAAACATATATATGGATATATTTATTGTAGGTCTTGAACACGACTGATTCTAATAACCAAGAAAAGCCTGGAGTAGCACATATATATCGTGTTGATGCTGCATGTTATCGACATGACCTTGTTTATAGAACATCAAATATATCCGTGTACTTGAAATTTCATCCACAACTTGAATGCAATTAATCTAACGCTAGGAAAACGAATTACTAGATGGATCATCAAAGGTGGAAAAAAGGATAAAATTGATCTAGGTGGTGTATACAGTTTGTTACATCTCATTGGAGTAAAATATGTTGTCACAATCGTTGTTGAGGGTTGTTACGTATACGTAATTAAATCGCTTTTGTGTTAGTTTTAAAATTCTTTTTCGTTTTAATTTTCTTTCATTACATTTTATTGTAATGATTATTTTCACGGGATTCGATATTTTTTCAAGTAAATTCTGTTTGTATAGAACGCAAAAGGTGTTACATTAGCATTATTTTTAGCTCACTCTGGTACACCGTTTTGTAAACATCGAGTGATAACGATTGGCTATTTCCAAGGTCATTTCGGTCCACGTATTAAATGGAGTGTAAACAGCCTTTCTATTTTTATATATTTTCAGAGTGAGAATTTAGTACTTAGATAGGGCTATTATTGCCTACGTGCTAAGTTTCATTCTTTTTATTGTGATGTTCAAATTAGTAAATCACGTAGCCTATCGCGTGAAGTACCATGTGATCTAAAATCGAGGTTTAAAACAGCTATTTTCTATTAGATCGGGTCAGAGTCGTTCTTAACACCTTGAGGAAACAAGCTGTTTCTAATTGTTGTTGTCAGTTTGATTTTCATTTGTTTTGGAATTTAATAATTTATTCTCTAGGAAACTAAACAAGTGTACCTTTTTATAAAAAGTTCTGGGAGAAAGAAATTCAGTGGAAATTTATTCTGGAGTTATACGGAAACATAAACTGTGATTCAATCGAGGATATATTACCACCAGTACAACGGCCTATTCTTACGTCATCGTCTCCATATTGGAATTTCATCGAGATTCGAACTCGGATTTTGTTAGAACCTTTTAGTGATAGGACTTGTATTTTTCATTGTTAGGATTAAATTTTGGATTATATTCACAAACCGTAAGTTCTATTTCCAATTTTTACATTGTTTTCTAGGGAAATAAATTATTTTGTTAAAATACACAAAGCTTGTTGGCTTCACTCTTTTCTCTTGTTATTTTTGTATGAGTCTACACGTAACAGGGTATTTTATCCAAATTATACTTCAATATTCGCGGGTATTGAAAAAGTGAAGATGTTGTTTAAAAATTAGCAAGTGCTGCAAAGGTAACCCATAATGCTGCTCGAGCATATTTGGCCAAACAAACACTCTGACAAATTTATCAACCCGTACCAAGAAAGATTCACATGGTTGGTTTGATGTTCAAATACTTAACGAGTTTCATCGGGGTAATACTTTATTTCTTCCAGATGATCGTGTTCGTGATCGACAGGATCGTTAGCACACGTATAAGTATGCATTAACAGCATTACATGTTGCAAGCAGATAAAATGCAGCTGGGCCACTAATTTCTAAATATTCACCTAGCTTCGCAGTTGCTCGTAAATGTATTTACATGCGCTGACCGTTAACATGGCCACAGATATCGCAATTCTATCTAGGCAAAGAGTATTTTGTATTTTTCTGAATATTATACAGTTCGTTTCATGAAAATATTACGAATCTTGATAAACATGTTATGACCTGAATGCAGATAAGTTTCTTTGCATGGTGTCAGTTTTCTCACTGTCCAAATGGATGGTTTCTTGCACTGTGGCTGATCTGATACAGACAAAAAGTTTATAAATAGTTTTGTGTGTTTAAACAAATACATATTTTATAAAGTTTTCACAGGATTGATAGTCCATGAAGGGAAAATAAGTGTTTCATCCATTTCAGCAGCATAAGAATCCATGCCAATGTTAAATAATCATAGAATGTGGATGCATATAAATCGTGTATCAACAAGAGAATCCCGCCAAGAAATGATTCTATAAATAACCCTTAATAGTCTCCACGTTATAATCCCAAAAAATACTTATATGCAGTTTAGCTTGATGTAAAATAGGATGTTTTGTACTATCAGTTTAAAGTCACTAAACCCTGAAATATAGGTGGGCAATTTTAATTCAACGTATGAATCAGACAAGAAGTTTAAATCCCTTTACACGAATTCAAATTATTCGTAGATGACGTATGATAGTATCACGGGCAAAAGACCGGATTTAAAGTTATATCACGGAGGAATGGCAAGATACAACCACTGACCATGATGACATGTCCTGCAATACGAAATTCAGCGACAGAGATCTCCTAATGACATTCCTTTTTTATTCCAGAGACAAGATTCGTACATTGTTTGTAAAGAAGTTCTGCATATTATGCATCATGCATAATATACATGTAAATCAAAATTGAATTAACTGATATAAAAGATGCAGCACGACTTAAGCTAAACTATTTGGAAAGTTCTGAATCATAATGAAGGTATAAGTGGTCAATCACAACTACATTCCTAAAAAGAACATAATTCGTCTGACTTTGACCCCGAGAGGAAATGAATTAAGAGCTATACTGGAATAGTTCACAGCGAAACGAAGCAAATATATCTCTTTTACGTTCTGTCACTAGCGAAATACAGATACTTTTATCATTTGTGGACGCATACACTGATCAGGTAGTTTCGATGTAACCATCAAAAAGGTCTGAACTAAGAGAACCTAGATTTCTTTGAATGTCCGGAACATTTCGTGCATTAAAATTAAAAAGGATCAACAAATCAATAATGGCAGGGAATGAACATCATTACCATATATAAAATAAAAAATATTTCTTATAGTAAGTATTGTGAATAAATACCTGAATTATTATGTGACTTATTGCCAGGTTATTTATAAATAATAAAATAGCCAACTTTAATCTTACAATTATCATATCCTCATTAGCACAGATGTTGACTCCGAAATCAGGACATATTCTTCCCACCCTATAGTGCTAATGGGATCCCAGATACCACATTGCACGGCATTTTTTTAAGAATAATCACTCTTTCTTATAAGGTAACCATCTCAGATATTGCACCCCATATATTTTGGGCAGCTGTTACCTTGATACTTGAACCCTGACCCAGAAAATAAAGCGTGTAGTCAATATACCTGACACTTCAATACAGCCTTCAGCTCTATCCACGACCCAATATTTAATATCTCAAGTCACATCTACAGCTAGCACATAACTTTTATTTGAACAAATTGTAAGTGAATTAACTCGATTTAATACCAGCTGTCGTACACATATACCGGTATATTACAACTCGTGATAACTCCTCAAGGCCATGTTTGCATAAATTGATGAACAAACGAAAACATACTGTAGATGAGCGGACAGACGGATGGAGATTAATGAATCAAATTAAATCGAAAAACAAATTCTTGGTTTTAGTACTTATTTCAAGGTGGGATATGTATAAAGTGCATGTAAAACTCTTTCTTAGTTTAAATTTGTACATGTTCTTGGTCTTATAAGTATTATTGTTATTACTGATTGATGTGTTAGTGTTGCTTTATAAAAGTCTCTGTACTATTTTCTTTTACTGATATTGCAAAGTCTGTATCAGCCATGCATCTAATTTTAATTGCAAATAATGCAAGCTAATCTGGTATTTGATGGTGTCTGGCAGACAACTGGACACAGTTCATTATATGAATCTAACCAGTCTCTGGTTTTATTGCTTCTTATTGCTTTTTATGATTCGGATAATTTTATCAAATCTTTAAATATTTGTTTCATTTATATGCTCACTCCATACTCGAAACTCGATCAAACATAATATATATATATATATATATATAT
>JAECUM010056905.1:0-16195 GCA_016617855.1 Megalonaias nervosa | reverse complement strand
ATATATATATATATTTGTATGTATATACAAGGCAAGAACCCCAGAACCCCGTCCAGGATTGTCATACTCCATACTGGTTAATCTCTACCTGCTCCGTGGAAGCGTTCAAGGTCAGACTAAAGAACATATGTTTATCAATACATATAATATTTAAAGTTGAATTTATTTCAGACCTCCTGTGACACGAGTTACTGGAGTGACCAGTAGTTGTTTACAACGAACGATGTTACGCACTTACGGTCAAAGTAGCTACTCTTTCGACCCATGACATCAAGAAGCATTGTATAAGTAATGATATAAAGACAACTTGGACATATGAGATGTGCTTAAAGGGACATCGGTATGTGTGTATATGCAATTGTCGGATCCACCATGTATGAATTTACGTATGTGTGCTATGTGTCTGAGAAAAAGTTGAAAACATATATATATAGATAGATAGATAGATAGATAGATAGATAGATAGATAGATAGATAGATAGATAGATAGATAAATGAGATTGATCGCAAAATCTCCTCCATTGTACATAAGGGATGCATCCTTCTAGACATTTTTACATTTTTATTCAAATATTTGTTTGTAAACGTCATCGCACTGTCTGTCTTTGAAACCCTCCAAGTCTAGGATATTTTCTTGATTTAAAAGACAAGCCAATGTATTAATTCTAATTACTCTCATCAATTAAGATAATTTAAATCAATTTATAATACTGAGGCTAGCCTGAGAGTATCAGCTTTTCATTTTTGATCCAAGACTTTGCACAACCCCTTTTACTTTAGCGGGCAAATTTTATGTGAAATAGGGTCATATATATTACAGATGGACTTAATGATATGCTTTTGAGAAAAATATTAGATAACTTTAAGCATGCCCTAAAGTATACATAATTTTATACTTATTACAAAACATATATTTTCTAGCCCATGAACATTTTACATTGAATACATAGTTCACTTATAGAATTCCCGTCTCACCTACCGCATGTACGTAGAATTAAAATTCCAACAGCATTATTCCGATTCAATCATATTCATGTATTATCAATATCATCCATCTCCACTACATTAAGTTTGCCATGTAATTGAACATATGCTGCACGTGCATCTGTTTAACACATAGTATGCATGCATAGAGTGAAAACATCCAAGGGATTTTTAAATCTCTTTCCATTCAGAATCGTAGTGGATAATTCCTTTACAATTTTGAATGCTTAAGCACGATAACCTTGTCAAGATACAAAGAAGTGTCGAGGAAAATATGTTTATTTATTTTGGTAAACTAGCTGACAATGTTGAACATGAACAAACCATAAAAGAAGGACCATATCCATATGTGAAATTGTAAATGTTAAATGCTATTGTAGCAATTGTATTTTAAAAAAATTGTACTCTGGCTTCCGATTTTATTTATAAATACGTTCCTAACCTTTTGAGAAACCTTCTTTCATACTTCTGAGTTTCGGTTTTTCGTTTTCTATTTTTGTATCATCGAGAAAGTATAAATATGCTATACAATTTCATGCTGTGTTATCTTGCCACAAAGTCGTTTGTTGGCTTGATTACATTATCATTTATTTTGTACCCTTTAATGCATTCCTCCTTTTAGATGACCCCCAGTTTCTTCTTTTGGAAAAAAAACCCCAACAAACTCGCAATCACAGGCCTCTCCTTGGATTCTTAGAATAGGCTCAGCTGTTGTGGAATGTTAATTTCCTTCACTCAGAGGTGAGTTCATAATTTCCATTTAAATAGTCACATCAATTCTCTGTGTATGTGTCGTCGGTTGCCCCAGTATCATTCGGCTGGGTGCATACATAATTACGTTCTTCTTCTTCGAATATTGTTCTTGTTTCTGGGACATATTTCTGAAACATCATCAGGATCCTGTAGTCCAGGATAATCGGATGATTATATGGATGACTTTCAAAGGTTGTATTATCTGCTTCCGGCTGTCATTCTAGCACTGAAAATCCATGATATTCCCTATTGTTCCATCTCTCATTGTTTATTTATATTTCCAGTGAGTTTTGACACTAATTGATTCAGATGCATAATTTGTATCAATGACTTGAACACGATTTTACACATTCTAGTTAACATCATCAACTGACTGATTTTGCGTCCGAGCAAATGGAATTATACTGGGGATAACCCTCCTTCAAATGCATGGGATATTGTCTCATTCGGTTCTTCTAACCCTCCAGTGTAATTGATAGCATGTTCCACTCTTACTCCATATGATGTTTCATCAATGATGTCTGACATTCTTCCACGACCAGTCATTTTCAAACTTACATATTTAAAACCAGAATTTATGTACTCCGCCCTCCCCCCATGCGCCAAGGAATATAGTGCGCACGTTCTCTGCAAGGGTGTGCGATTAAGAACGAATTACCAGCTAATCTCCTTGCTGACTAATCAACATATAAACATTTGTCAATTTCGAGAATTATAAACTAGAATTTCAACAGGTTTAACAAATGCTGTCACGGAATGCCGTGAGCAAAATCTCTCTCTCTCTCTCTGTCTCTCTGTCTCTCTCTCTCTCTCTCTCTCTCTCTCTCTTTATATTTAAGTTAGTTTAGTTAGTGGCATATTTTTTAAAAAATTCTTTAATTAAGTGGTTGGCCCTTAATATAAGAGGAGTACATGTACGTTCATTCTCTTTTCATAAATCAAGTTATTGCCAAGTTCCTATCAACAACTAACTCTATCAAAGTAGGCTATCGAAATAGATTAATGGAGACCAAGTCAACATCATTCTCTTTGGTGAGTATATTTGTGCTGTAGAACTGTCATGCATGCATTAGTTGTTGATTCGTTCAATTATCAAAAAAGCATCATACCACAACAGTTTACGATATTTCACAATTCAGAATAATAAAATACCTGGAATGTTTCTATTGATTTAGAAGTGTTGATTTAATACTTATATATTCGATATATAAAGGAATTAAGTACGTGGCGTTTTTATTGTACGGCTATATTCAGTCTAGAAGAGCGTTAGAAGAAAAATTTTGAATTATTTGTAATGTGTTCGTGTGAATTGAAGAATGGACAATATTTATTCTAAGCAAACAGTACCCTACATAAGTATTGTGAAAAAAATTGAAGCACTTGGATATTTAATAATTTCATTGGCTTATTTGAAAATGGCAAGGATGTTTCACTTGATTTACTCTGAAGTAATATTTTTGGACAATAGTAGTTTCTTCAGTGGTGATAGTACACAAGCACATTGTAATCTTAATTTCGAATACCTTTGGATCATTCCGGCTTACTGTGAAATTGGAATCCATACGTATTATAAATTCATTTAAATTCTTTCAATTTTTTTAAAAAAAAAAATATATTTTAGGTAGATAAATTTATATTTTTGAAATTTGAATGTTTGCTGGGATTTACCTTTTGTATTTGACATAGTGTAAACACCTCGGACGAAATATGCCATGCATAAACAGCACAATTTTAAAGGGATTATATAAAACAGATGCTGATTTTCAACACAAAATCAACATCATATATAATAGGCCCGGGTGTTAATTTTTACAGGTAGTATTATTCTTGTCATTAGGGGATTATACTAAATACTGTTCAAGTGTGTATATTAGCTTCTGACGTTCGGAAAGTCATTTGAGTAATGTGTCTTCAATGCGTTCGATCACAATTTAATTTACTAAGTATTGAACAGCTTCATTAACAGGGTTTTAGCAATTGGTAAATGTATCAAAACATGTCCTCAGTAGATTGTTCTAAATAGAGGCACACTGTTGGCATAAACTGGGGCATCAAGAACACGCTAACCACGTTGAAACTTGCTTCATTGGCGGTTTTGCTCCAAAATTCAGTCTTTTTATCGCATAGAAATTGGAATACTTTAAAACTCACGAAATAAATTTTACTTTGCTTTTCAGTTCAATCTGTAAGAGCCTTTACGTATCTTAGACGGTAAATTATGAATATTCTCTTATTTTACAAATAGCAATTTGAATACTCTTCCGGAACGAACGAAAAAATGAAATGACACATCGAATACCATATGGCATGTTGAAAGTATGTTACTCCGCAATAAACGTATATTCTTGTATGAGAACCATAATGTTTTGTGAGTACATCCACGACATCCGTAGATGGGCACACATACAGTATCCTTATCGTTTGTGTTGATATACGTGTTACAATTCGACGCCTTTTAGGGATCAATGCTTTTCTTTCAACTGGTATTTTTGTTCTGGAGTGTGTCTGTAGCAGGAATAGCCACTGGCTTCTTTATTCAATTTAAGAAACTCGATGACTTTGCCGGACACAAACATTCCTAGAAGCTGGTCGTCATATTATTGATATTGTTATTTGTTTTGAAAGTGCCACATTTCGTAATGGTTTAGTAACCCGTATTCATGATGAAGTGCCCTAGGAAAAATTGACACTTACCTATGTTTCTATCAAGACTCACTTTCCGTCATCCTAACGACATGGCTGGTGTTGCTTACACGTGCTAGCACACGTGTGCCATTACAGAAACATCATGCTTTTGTGGCGATGACAATACAACACAGTCTGATAATTTCTTTGTCGGTAGAATATATTTAAATTTGACCAGGCCTTCTTGCTGGGGAAAGCGTTCAAATGTAATGTTTTGTCAACTTCTGTCGCTATGTCTCTCGTGGTATAATTCGACCGAATAACGTCGCCATCGCTTTATTTCTGGCTGCTTCTTGGAAGGGTGAGATAGTTTCATGACGGCCTGCGATTCAATTCTAATTTGACCTTGATTATTTCTCTCTATAGAGATTCCTGTATGAACTTTACAAGTGAAATACATCTGTTCAGATTCATTTTGTGAGGATGGAGGAACCCAAAACGATGACATTTACCGTCAGAGATTTACATGCAACCATTTTAAAATACACATTCAACAGGCCTTATGTATAGACTGAAGACTAATCCTCTCTACATAAAAGCAAAATGCAAGTTGTGCCTTTGAAGAAAAAGTGCAGTGGGATACAGAACATCGCAGAAAAGGAACCTTAAAGCCGACTAATAGTTTTGCTGTCAGTATATTCCACCTGTTCACAGTTCACAATTTTTCATCTTTTCTTGTTGATTTATATTTTCCCTATCTTGCTGTATCGCAACAATCGTCTGTTCATCTCATATTGATGTTCTGCAATACATCCGTCTTTTCGTTCGTTTTTCTTTTAACATCTGGTAGTGAAGAATAAGAATGAAAAGATTAAGGTGTTTCAGTCAAGGAAAATGAATCGAGAAAGAGAAATCTTGATCCAACGCATTATCTGGAATATTAAAAATTACCGCAATAGTCAAACGGTCAGCCCAGGTTTACACATATCCATTGTGTTAATATTCATACCATTTCTCCTTTATTCATCATTCTTATTTTATTCAAAAGGATTTAACTGTGGTAGGGACGTTTTTTATTTTAGTATTGTATATACAAAATGGTGTCATAAAAAACTAGTCGGATTAAGTTTTAGTCATAAGGTTTCAAACATACGGAAGATTTATTATCGCTTCTTCTCTTGTTCACATAGACTTCCACAATCATAAGCATATTCAGTTATGGTAATATCGTCCTCATAAAGGTTCATGCTATTTATAGGAGTTAATGTTCTGTTCCGTGTAGGGTTGCATTTGAATGCTAATCGTCCTTATGCAGATAAGGTCTCATTGGTCATAGAATATCGCACTACACTAATTTTATATTCGTAATTGAGAACGTGCCTGAGCAGGCCGGTACCGTACTATATCAACGCGGAATATGCCAATCATTTGATGAAAAAGGCAGGATAGGTGTTCACAACTAATGAACAATGTGAGCTCATTGTTTGACGCAACTCTGCCTTATGTGTTATATTGTGTGCATGTATGTGAGGATAAATACGACTGAGTGGATGAAAGCCTGCTCAAAATTAAGTGGTGTTTATAAGTAAATTTGTGTATGTGTTACAAAAGTTAAATGTAGGCTGGGCTCTTTGCCAAGCTTAAGTTTAAAGGTATAATCTGACTTTTCATTGCGCCTACCAGGCACTGGGTCACATGCCGTAATATTCAGGGAGATTAAGTAGAAGAGTCACACTATTTCTAACTATAATGATTTTGACGAAACAAAACATCAATGTTGATTCTGGACAATAAATGAATATCTTCTGATTTCATACTTTTACTAGACCAACACGTTCCTGCAAACTGATTGTAACGGGGGACTTTAAACATTAAAGCCTCCTTAATTGATTTTGCGATCGTTAGCTAGGGAATGACCACCCACGGTGTTATTGCCCAGCGTGGACGGATAGATGGAACGTTAACAGATAGCTGAGCAAGGTTATTGAAAGAAATAACAACTACGAGCCCCCTTTTCCGATCCATAAAACTAAATTTAATCAATTAGTACATAACCAAAATTTCACTTTCAACTAATACAACAGATTTACTAAAATAAATGTAATCAGTTAAAGCATAACCAAAATTTCACTTTCAATTAATACATGACCAAAATTTCACTTTCAATCCAACGGATTCACATTGATCGAATTTAGTCGCAGTGTTCAATTTACATCATATTACGAGTGGTGAATTCTGAGTTAAATTCCACGCTTGACAGCATCACCTGGCCTCTGTCTCTTCTTGTCGTGTTTCCACAGATGCAGCCGTATATACCAGCATACATTACTACACGTCTTATTTACATTTAACTAGTCAATTCGTGTTCAATAAGATACATGTTAAATAACTTATGACATAGTATTCACTAAATCTAGCTACAATAACTAATAACCTGCAAGATCATTTAAGCATTGTGAAATCGTTTATAAATATACAATTGTCATTAACTCACGATAACAATATCATCCTACACAGGAAATCAATGGATGTAGCCATAACAAATATGACACATCTGCATATTAGGGATAAGTCATAAATCTCTATGAAATACTGCATATTTGAACATTCTTTGGATTACATCATAAATCCCTATGAACATACTGCACATTGAATATCTGATTACATGCAATCCGTCAATTCTATCAATGAACTAACTGTAAAATTAATAAATAAATTGTATACAACTCTCATCACCACATTCCTTTGAACTTGAATAATCGAGACATAGCATGAATCAGAAACATATCAAACACATTTGCATAAAACAAGCAAATGAAAATAGAATATTATATTGAAACTAAAATTGCGTACCTTAATGCTGTTCTTTCTCCCCACACAATCGTGTGTCAAATCTATATAGCCTGTCGTTTTTCCAAGAGAGCTATCTGACCTTTCTTCATTAACGAGGGAAACACAATTCTATTGTTCCCACGGAGTTAGACCTTTAGTCTTCTCACAAGGCAAGAGTCGAACTGAAGAATTCTAAGCAAGTCGGTACCCTAAATTCTGGTTTCCAAAGTGTACGCCTTAATTCTTTACTGACCAATCGGAAGTAACTGTTCCTAAAATTCTGCGCAAATAATCTCGTCTTTCATCAGATTTCACCAGCCTAAAATATGCTGCAGTTAGCTTTCCTTTGAAGATCAATTATTGGACATAAAGTCCTCTCTCGACTGATATGATTTTAACTCTATGTACGCCGTGTCACTATACCGTATGATGACTCAGTCAAATTCTACTGAAGCTTAACGTAGACCCTTTTAAGTTTCAGAGATGAAATAAGAAAATATCAGTTAACTTCTCAAGACCATTTGGCTTGACTAAGCTAACTTCAATGTACTGTTTATTCACATTAAGTTTCAATAAGTCTCCAAAATTCGCCACAATGCACTGATCGTTGTGATGAACATGAAAGCATCAGAAGCGGTATTAAATTTAAATTTGAAAACTAGAGCGGATTTAACCATTGTGTAGTGTTTGTTTCTAAAATTTAAAGTTGCTTAGGAATAACCGTGCCAAACTTAACATTATGGTAAAACATTAAGTACAAGAAAATGAACCGTATAGAAGTCGATCAATGAGTTGTTGCAATAAAACTTTGCCCTGATGTAACATTTTGTGACCGTACGTTAAATAACCGCAAAACAATTGAGTTATATGCATTACCACTATAAATGAATCTATGAGCTATTATT
The DNA here is from genome assembly GCA_016617855.1 of Megalonaias nervosa. NCBI lineage: Eukaryota > Metazoa > Mollusca > Bivalvia > Unionida > Unionidae > Megalonaias > Megalonaias nervosa. The sequence continues at coordinate 8,096 of JAECUM010056905.1, read as the reverse complement.
GCAGACTGTAATTCTCCTAAAATCGCCATTATTATTCTTTCTCTAATTGATCTGGGAGATATAAAATAATTTGCCTGCATTTAATAGAAAGAAATGTTAATGCCAAAAGATATCATACATTGATTGCTAAGGTCAGGTATATTGACAGCTACATGCAACATAGATAATGAAATCAATCTCATCACTTAGAGAGTACCAAATAAATAATTGAATTATCATCGTATCGAATCAAGTGAAAAACTGAAACTGCACAGCTCAAAAAGATGCAAAACAGAATGCAATTTATATCATCTCAGGAATATATGATAGAGTCCATGTTCTATTAAAAGTTTCATATATTTGGAAATACATGTTCAAACTGAACGTGCAAAACAACCAATGTAATTTGTATTATCACATGTAAAACCTTCTGTTGTTCCCTTGTTTCACTTTCAATGATACAATTGTAGTTGCAATTGCTCAGAATCTCAACTGGAATTACAAAAGCAGGGAAGATAAAGAATCTAACCGGATATGATGTCATTCAAACGTGGAACAAATCCCCATTTATTTTTTTAAAATAATAATTCGTTTAGGTCATTTCACTCACGTATCATTATTTTGATGTTAGTTACCGTTCATACGTTTAGTTTGAAATCCCGTTGTGTTTTGCGCCATGAATACGCACTCTTAGACCATGATTTATGACAAACTTTGAGATATATCTTCAGGGGTACTTGCCCATCATCACAAAAGTATGTGAATGTGTTTCATATTTCATGTTTTCTTCACAGTGCCAGACTTATCAGTCAATATAACAATATGCGTCTATTTAGTACCACATTCCTAGATAAAGGAAGGACAATGTGACAACCATTATATATTTAAAGGATAAGGAGAAATATTTGTGTAGTTCTAGACCACGTCAGTTTTCGTTATTGCTTATATAATATGGTCATAAGTGTATTTACGAAACTTGGCGTGATGATGCCGCTTGTTGAGTGAGACAACCCATATCACAAAGATGGTCACTGGGACCTACATTTTACACATTACTGACTTTTTATATATTTAGCATTTTACTATTCATGATTGAATCATTAGACTGCAAACGCAACACTCGTACAAAAGAAATTATTGTGATTGATATTTCAATGATTTTGATTTTGTGTTTATATTCCGCTCATGGCACGCAGATCTTTGGCATCCAAGTACATTTTGTGCTATATATAATCATAACGCTTAGCGAAAAGATGTGCCTTGATGATTACTGTTATCACAGGTTAGTAGTTTGTTGCTATAGCTCATGTCGAACATTCCGCTGATTTGGGTTATAACTTTTGTGTTTAATTTAGTTTTATCAGACACTGATGATGCAATAATCTAGTAATGGATAACGGTAAGCATTTACGAAACTGCATAATCGTACAAGATAAGTCTCATGTGAGTGCAACTTCATATTTTGCTGGCACTACTTTAGTTTCTGTATTTAGTTCTTAATGGTACAAGTTTGTTTGTATGCGTACGTACTGTGTTACCTAGAATCGTGAAATTTGGTGAGTGTATATATCTTCATAATAGCTACAACCTAATTGTACAAATGCTTTTTTTTTATGAATATACTTCATGCCTCAGTGACGTGCTGGACTCTTTTAGTTAAAGGTAATTTATTTAGAGATTTTTATGCTCCAATCATTACATATCATGTATCACATTTGGCACTATACCTTACAGCCAAATAATTATGACCGTGACCTAAATTATGTGATTTAGAAAAAAAGTACTCATTAGTTGCATTTTATAACCACATATGTCAATTACCGCTAGACCTAAATACATCCGTGTTAATAACTCTACACTTTATGGGCGATAGGCTACCATCAACAGTTTCAAATGTTACCATCAACTGTTTACACAATACACAATTCACATCAACATTTAAATGTCTTATTCGATTATGAATTATTATTAGCATTAGATGAGCGGACTATATTGTAGATTCTTTTCATGTTATTCCTCGTCTTCGTGGACGTCGCCGTTAACATCAAGTCATATGCAGGAGCGTTATTGTATATGCTAGCCTGCACCTGGAGATACGATCCCGTACCTTTTGCAACTAGGGATTTGCAGTCAAGGCTGAACTCCTTGAGGTCGTGCTCTACACGTCTTAGTCAAGTGCGTGTCGGTTTTACTGTTCTTTCCAATGCAGAATTTCAAATACACGGTTGTGATCCTTATCTGTAATTTCTTTAGAATATTACAAAAGACTTGCAATTGCCAAGACCTGGTGGTATTTGCGACCGACAGTCACTTTTATCTGTTCCTGACTTCTGCATTAGTAATGTGTTGAGTGTATAGAAGGCCAAGTGTTCCCTCCGTATAACAAGGCTAGTAAACTGTATACGTTATACGGACAGACCTTTGCACGCAGGCGCTTCATGTTATTGTTATGTCGTGGAGTGAGTAGCCGAGATACTTAAATGAGTACAGTGTATCTGCCTCTAGTCCATGTGTTGTTTTGCTGACGTGATGGTTTATAAACTGGCAGTTTGGATTTTACACTTTGTTAATCTCAAAGCTCAAAATAAGTGCTTCCTCTTGCATGATGTCCTAGGAGATCAACACCAGGAAAGACAATCTAGTGAGTACATAGGTTAAAGTCCTTTTCTTCGCATATATCTTGTTAATGATACAAGCATTGACCTTCAATGTCGCTCGTCTCCCACACAAAGTAAGTATTCACTAATGACTGTACCGTGAGCTGACACTCCAAGGTTGATCATAGCCTAAGACAAAGATTCAGTAACATTCGGCTTGCATCACAAGGCTCAACAGAGCCAACTGCCAAAAGAAGTGTACATGTGTAAGATAAACAACTAACTTATAACGTTTTGTCCTTGAGACATAATTTAGTACATCATAATCAAGTTAAACAAGAGTACACAGTAGAAGCCGTACATTATTTTTCTACCATGTGTCCCATAACATTAGCAACACAATTCCCAAAATTTTCCTTAATATGGACATATGTGGAGTTTGGTTCTATGAAGTAACCGTAGTTTTTAAATCTTTCAACTTCTGTGCTTTATATTAGTAGCTAACATTTTCTGTTTCTTTCAGGTGCATATAATTTATCACAATACATGTTTGAATAAGGTACATGTTAATAACCAATGTTGAGCGGAGACAAAAGTGAACCATGAACAGATATGGATGGGACTAGCCATTGAATAAAAGCTTTCATTTTGAGCAGGGTTCATTAATCGTAGATCTGAGAGCAAGCTGTGTATGTGTTCAAGTTTATTAGAGTTCATGTCAGTGCAGAAAGGGCATGATAAGGGACTGAAACTGAAGCTAGACATTACAATAGTATTCACGATTGTCACATTGTTGTGCCCCTAAACATATGCCAAATAGGTTTCAGGGCAGATAGTTGCCTTGAAGGTTTCCCACAAAGAATTGTTGCATGTGAATTGAGCTGCAGCTGACACTCAATGCAATTTCCTAGCAGTTTAATATTTTCGTCACAGTTTATGAGAGCACTGCTTATGTGTAGCACTGGTTTCATTCTGAATCTTATATTGCCCAAAGCTTTTATTGAAACGCAATGAATCAGTCAACACATCAATCAAACTGTTTGATTCTGTTTCAAAAGTGTTGATCAGAGTGTCAACATATGGTGAGGAACATGACAATGTGTCAATATATGGATAGTTATATAAAGATCCATATTCAATAATATAAAAATGTCGTTGATGAAAGCATTAAAAAGTATTGATAAGTTGATTTTTCCTTGAAAAGCCATTTCAAAATCCCCGTCATGCTACTGCGAGAAATCTATCTCTTAATTTGCTGCTTCGATTAATTTGCTAAATAGAAAATAAGAGTTTTCTGATGCAGACAACAAAAATCATTGGATATATGCATCAAAACTGCAGCTACATATTTGTTTTGTTTAAAAACATTCTTCCAGACTTCACATACATGTAACAGAATGGTCTGACATCATTGATCTTTATCAAATGCACCCTAATGATGTTAACAATATTGTCAAAAACAGCTTGTGACTGGGCCTCAATCGATTTATTAGAATGTTTCCGTATAATGGGTAGAATGTTAACAGGTCTATATTTATTTTATCAAGAAGATTGTTTTTATTTGAAATTTATAACCAATACAACCTACTTTAGGTGATTGGGAGAACATATTTGACTCTAAAGTTTGTGTTACTTATATCTGTAATAGGATTCGTGAGGCAGTTTGAGATGAATCTGAATTCCTCCTGTAGCGTTTTTTGAATTTAAACCTCTTATCATTTTACATCATATTCATTGCATGTATAGCTTTTCTTAGTTTTTATTCTTTATATATTCACATAATGAAGTGGTTATCTCCGAGAATATGTGTATTTTCATGCAAAACGCTTGTCTATAAAGTCTAACAGTTACTAAGGCAGGACTGATTGACTCTAAGTCAATATTGGAAGATTGGACAATCATAGAGCATTTTGTAAATGGTTTACAAAGCCATTCTGATCAAAATCTTTGAAACTTTAATACCATGATTTTATTCTGCTTACATAGTACGCAGTGCATCTTATCTGAGTAGAAACTGTATTATAAGAATCATTAATTCCAGGAGTCATAGCTTAGTTATTATTTCATTGGGTATGTACTATTTTTGTAATCATACGATCAAACCAGGATCAATTACATCCATGCCTAAATAAACAAGGATTATCAAAATAGCACCTATATCATATTGCCATCACTATTTGTAAAGATCATGCATATCCACATATAGCTAACTAGTGAAAAATAACTGTTCACTCTTAATCCTTAATCTGTAAAGCGCTGTTGAAACAAATTCTCCGAAAAGTGCTCTTATTTATTGTTGGGTCCTATGCACGCTATGATTTAACCATTCAGTATTATTAAGATAAAAGTTCATAATTAATTTTCTCCGGATACTCACATACTAGTTCCTTCGCCAACTTGAACTTTACAAATTTCTATAAAATATAATAGTTTTATTGTGTTACTTTCTAATATCACGAAGAATAATGAACAATATGCTTTTTTTGGAGGTTACAGCAACTGACATTCTGAATCGGCAGGGGAGACTACTTACGTTGGTACTGTTCCAACCAACAAATAAGACCTCGTCCTGTTATAAAATACGAATCTGTAAAAATGGGTCATATACTGCTTCAGTTACAAATATAACAGAAATGGTCAAGAGACTGCCTTAATAGGCCGTAAATTGCAATTGTCAAATCGGTGCATTTAAGATGAGTCCAGCGATTACATAAATCACATTGCAGCCCATATTGCTTTAATTTGACGATTTACTGCAGACAGCTCACTGGTGCCTGATCGGGTCATGATTGATGAGACATCAAGAGATATATAAGTCACTTCGTTACACATTATTATTATAATTTGCTAATAACATGTTGTATTGCCGGCCGCAGAATGGCACGTGGAGGGCCATATTGTCATTTATTTTAAATGGAAGAGTAATTTCTATTTAAAAACTGGCTTACGTAGTGTCCAGTCACATATTACAAAAACTACTGTTGATAAATGTTAAACAAATTTAGCTTATCGAATATTTGTTAATTAGAGTTTTAAATAAACATTAAGGTAAAACCCGTTACAGTTAGATCGACTGAGAACCTTCTTTTTCTCTCCGTCATGACGTAAAATAGACAACTCTGAAGATACTTGTACTATTGCTAGGAACAGCCACATACAGTTCGTATAACAGAGAAACACACATAAATAAATGATTCCACAATCTTTCAGTTTAGCTAGCATCGCACGTAAAGGATGAGATCACTAATTCATTTCCTGTATACAATATATGTTAGCTTTTGAAAAAATTAAACTTTGTGAACTATATTCCTGGTAAACAACGCAGCTGTTTCTTGATTTAAGTCAACGAGAACGATTTCATAAGCAAGAGAATAAGCGGGTACAAGCAGAAGTTACATTAATACTCTCTTTTGCACACGATACACATTTAATCTGCCCATATACAAAGAACATCATGTACCTGCACAGACATAACCTATTAAACGTACGAAGTTACTCTTCTTTAAGCAAGTTTACTTTGCGGCAGATTTGTAATACATTGCGAAACAGTTGGAACAATTTTAGGAAGATTCTTAGGCGACTGATCATCAGAAGTTTTTGAATTGTGAAAACTGATGTATTTAGCCAGTCGAAATGTTATGTGACTAATTTTGGAGGATCTCTGGTAGATTTAAGAAAACAGGATCCATACTCCCCTGGTCACCTTGAGATGGTATGGACAAAAAACTTGAAGACTAGATTATACTTTCTTCACCTCGAACTATATAAAAATTAAAGCCGATCGTAATCTTGTTATTTTTATCTCATTGTCTCAGTTAATTCATTAAGGCGTCACGAAAGCTTTTACATAAGTCACGGAATTCAAATTTATAATGAAAACAATTAACACTCCTTATCTGTGCTCTAAGTGCAGTTTTAGTGCATTAGCTGATAAATGAATAGACAAATGTATATCATGCTACAAACTTTAATTTTGTGTACGTACAATGAAACAGGTTTCCAAATTACATTTCGAATATTATAGAAATTAGCCCTGGAAAAAAACAAAAACAAAAAAAACCCATACCATTATGTGATATGTTATTTTGACAACATTAATGAAACTGTTGTGCGACAACAGGGTGTGCATCACATTATTGGAATCAATGTCTGGAGATTACTTAATAAGATCAACCTATATATCTCGAGTGTACATTCAAATCAAACAGTTTATCCAAATGCTAATTATGCTACCAAAAACATCTAAACTTTCTGACATTATCTGTAAAAACTTTGATATTTCTTCCAATAGTGATTGGAGGTAGCTTACAGGGAAGAATTTGAACATGTACATACTAATGGTCAAAATAGAAAGGGACATTACTGAGGAGATAAATGGGCAGGAAACATAGTTTGCAAGAATGGTATTGGATAGAGACTGGTAGATGCAATGCAATATTTAATACTATAATACTTTCTTGCACTACCTGTTAAAAATCGGTTTAGTCTTGTCCACCAGGTAAAAATGGATAAACGGACGAAAGAATATTTTGACTAAAGTATTCTATTAAAGTTGTTATTTATTTAAGTGTTCTGGCATAAAATGGAAAAATTATCAGTAAATAAAGATGTTCCAAACATATATTTTTGAGTTAACAAGACTTTTGTTACATGAAAAAATCACAATAAGTTTTCAGAGATATATTTGAGATTCAAAAGTTAAAAAAGCCCAAGTTTTTTTCAGTGACTGTATGTGTTTATTACTTAATAATATGGTTTATTAAAATATATCGAATAGTTGAAAACTTAATACAATTTCTAAACCTATCATTCTTCTCAGGTGCTAAAGATCATAAGAAGATGATAGAAAATCCCAAACAATTAGTCAAATGGCAAAAATGAAAATGGTAAACATAATATAAGCAAGAATTAAAAATTATTGTAAATGGAATTTACAAGGTAATAACTAGTCACCATTTAACTGACAAGGGGTATGATAAAATGGGGCAGGTCGTGAAATAACAATTAAAGACAATTCAATTGATCATAAACCAACAAAGGTCCTTCAACAACTGAGATTTCAAATAATTGGACAACGTTCCAGATGTCCATCAATTTAGCGAATGCAAACAAAGCATACCTAGTGCAATGTAATCCATTGCATGCAGTATATAATAAGATTCGCCTGTTTCAAGAAATGTAGTGGAAAGAATGCATGGACTGCTTAGCTAGGAGTGCTTTGCCAAGTAAAAATTAAAGGAAAACATGCATTAATAAATGGAAAATAAAAAGAACAATATATTTAACATCATTAACATTATTTACTGCATAATATTAAAATCGATTCTTGCAGAACATACACCACGGTCTTGAAAAGGATGACACATTTTAAACAGATTCCCCAAATAGGATTTTCTTTGAGTCCGTATATGGTTGATACTATAATAAACTTACGGATACTGAGAGGCAAAACGATTAAGTTACTATGTAGTTAAATTAATTCATTGCACAGTTATTAAATTCAAACAGCAGACAAACATG
>JAECUM010056904.1:0-16573 GCA_016617855.1 Megalonaias nervosa | reverse complement strand
AGAGAGAGAGAGAGAGAGAGAGAGAGAAGGCCGACAAGAGGGAGGGGGAAACCGGGGATATATCCCCGGGGTCCGGGCCCGTAAGAAGACCCGGGCGGAACAACACTTTTTAATTTTATGAAAGAAAAATTTTGTTTGAACAAGAACTAGGATAGGCCCGGGTGTTTCTTACCCCAGGTCCCATGATCGCTCTGTACGGCCCTGCAAACAACTAGTTCACCTAAGCGGTCGATCGATCGATCGATCGATCGATCGATCGATCGATAGATAGATAGATAGATAGATAGATAGATAGATAGATACATACATACATACATACATACATACATACATACATACATACATACATACATACATACATAGATATGTAGTTATGTAGAGAGAGGAATGGATGAGAGTGAGAGAGATAGATGAGAGAGAAGGATTTGTACATGAGAGAGAGAGAGAGAGAGAGAGAGAGAGAGAGAGAGAGAGAGAGAGAGAGAGAGAGAGTAAACAACTTCAATACCACTGGAACATCTGACTTTCCATATATGACTGTAGGGGACATTCAGATTTCAGCTCTTGGCCGAAAATTGTTTAAAAGTGTGTTAATCTTATAAGAATAATTTTTTTTTCTCGTTCGGTTGTGGCAAATTTTAAGTATTATTATTCAAGAACGATGAAATTAAATTTCAGACAGCATAGCTACCGATATACATACTATGTGTCAGCAAATCCGACTACTTTGTTCAGATATCACCCTAATAACATTTACTGGAAAGTATCAACGTATTGTCCTTTTTTGTTGCTTTAACTTTAATGGCTTGATTGGGTACATCACTCCCCTTGCACGTCCATGTATTTTTTCAAGCTTCAGTTCCAATACTCTGACACATAATTATCTGACATTTCCATTTACTATGAGAGTGATTTACCTGACAGCAGTATACTGCCATTGTTGTTGAAGAGAACACTTCTGATTTCACAGTTATGCATGGAAAGTTTAGTGATCACCGTTCCTGCCTTAATGTCTACCACGCTTACAATCCCGTCATTATGTCCGCTTGCACAGATTTCATCATCCAGGTTAATGGTGAGGGACGTAACTGCAGAAGCATGCTTTCTGGTACAAGATGAAATTATACTTATATACTTATAACTGATGAGTATATTTTGGGTCTTCAGTTTTTATACACCTAAATGATGTTGCTGATTGTCGTAGTCTTCGTTGTCTTGGTATTATTATTATTATTATTATTATTATTATATAACGGCTATTTCTAGCGGGCCTTTGCGTTTCACTATTTTTGCGCGCATTGTCTAATCTTAAAAGTCCCCACAAAGCCACGCAATCATTTACAGAGTCTTATATAAGTTTCCGTGCTCCCTTGAACATAAAAAGCGACTTATGTAAATTAAAACATCAATTAACAATGGAAGTGAGTTAAAAATTACAGTGTTAAAACACATATTGTTGTTATTATTATTATTATTATTATTATTATTATTATTATTATTATTATTGATAATAGTAGTAATAGAAATATCAGTAGCAGCAGTAGTATTTGGAGTTCAAGTTATAAAATACAAACTTACCTAATACGTTTAATCAGTGTTCCCTCTTTCACATGCCAAATGATCACACTGCAGTCCTCAGATCCACTTCCGAGAAGCCATGTTGCCTTGCTTAACGTCAAGCACGTGATCTTCCCAGAATGACCTGTCAAAAACGGTACACATTTTGAAAACAGGACAATTTCGTGCTGCATGAAAAATCTTGAATTTTATTCTTTGCATAAAAATCTTATGACGAATATACTAATCTCTGAAGATCCTCCTTTAAATAAATAGATTATGTATTTTTTAAAAAGCTTTCCTATATTAGGTAAGTTAAGAATCAACGATACTAAAAATAGTGACATATTCCGTTCAATAATGCATATCCTGAAATTTTCATGACATGAATGCAATATTTCCAAAAATAGGGTTTTCAATAAAAAGTCCTTTCAGTATCTTTATTCTGTTTAAGAAAACGTTCTTTACATGAATTTTATTCATCAAAAATGAGCAAAACGATTGCAATTACCTTCCATGAAGAAAGCTCAAGATAAAGCTTTACACAAAGTCGTTGTCCACCCTCCCCAACTCCCATCTCAGCCCCCAACAAAAAAGAAATTAAAAGTTAAAAGAGACGTTTTCTTAAACATAAAATGTATGTACAATATAAAATCATTGGATAGGAAGATAATAGAGATTAGACTGCGTTTATTTTGTAAATGTTCTTTCTTGTTGCATGTTTTGGATTAGTTATGTGATTTAACTAATATTTCACAAAAACAGATTGTATTTGTGTATATTTAGTGTGACTTCACACCCTAATTTGGAGTCATATTTTCTGCTGTATTATATATCTCCCGGTCACTTGAGACAACAACAACAACAATAACAACAACAGTAACAACAACAACAACAACAACAACAACAACAACAATAATAATAATAATAATAATAATAATAATAATGATGATGATGATGAAAATAATTAACATAGGCAATGGCCACCACATTTGAAATAATTGTTTTAAGTGTGCATAAAGAGACAAACGTTTCCTACAATGCATAAATGTGTCTAAAAAATAGACTGCTTTGTCGGAACAATTAACGAGAATCTCTGTAGAAATCTAGCGTGAATTATTAAGTTACTCTCACAATGTTAACAGAGTAACGTTAGATTATATAAAAATGTCTCAATAATATTGCTGAAAGAAAGAAACACCCAAACGATGCTTCCAAAACAGATTCAAGCACTTTTCAATGTGGAAAATAGAACCCTACTCAAGTCTAAAAAGGACAAAAATATATGCAAATATCTTCTTGACAGAGAAATTATAGTGTTTGTTTTATATTTTTGTAAGATACAAAATTGTCGGCTTTGTAATGGGGGTGGGGATTAAAACATTGTTGGTTTTAATACATTGATTCCAGACGAAATTTGAAATATTCATTTTTGAAATTTCTTAGTCAATTAATAAGCAAATGTTAATTATTTTTTTCATGACGTCAGTAAGTCCCAGGTATCTGTTGTTATTGTATGCGAAATTTTCTGAGTATTTTAAGTTCCCAGAAGAAAAATGAATGATAATTCATTTATGATATGCTAGTAGAATATACAGTACCTTCAAATCTTTTAACTGGTTTTTTTGTTGCCAAGTGGTACATGGTAATAACATTTTCTTGGGCGACGATCACGTGCTGGTTGTTGACGTGGGGCACAATGCAGGAAATGTTGGAAAACTCCGCAAGTGAGGTGATGAAGGGAGTGAGAGAATCAGTCAACCATGATGTGAGGGGTACGAGAAGGGGTGAGCAGTAACCGTCGCACCATTCCATGCACTGTGTCACAAGAGAGTCAACATTGTTGGGGAAAAACTCTGTAAAAAAGATTGAGGTCATGCTTCTAAAGGTAAATTGCACTACCTTTATGTTATTATTAAGCCTTGTTCACTTATTGGTTTTAATGGATGAGATTATTGGCATCGTGGATCTAAAAGTTACTAGAACCATCTTATTAAAGTTTACTCCTTTGTTTCTGTGTTTGTTGTATATATATATATATATATATATATATATATATATATATATATATATATATATATATATATATATATATATATATATATATATATATATATATATATATATATATATACACACATGACCCATATTATATAAAACGCTTTGGGATAAACTATGAAATAAAAGGATCAAACAAAACTAAAGCATATCCAAACTTTCTGAATGCACGTCAGTTCATCAGGTAAGTTCAAAAACAGAGTGCTTGCATCCATGAATTTTATTGATTATTAAACTTTTTCATGCAATATATCGCAAGCTGGAATTTCAAAATCAGTTACAAAGATAGTAAGCAGGATCTCAAATAATGAATACCTTTCAGCTCTCGGAGCCTGCCGATAAGCTCATTGGCAAGTTGCATGGGTGATCTCTCCAGTACCATTCGTACTTCCCTCAAAGTATTGGCCACTAGCAATATCTCAGCGTCCACATGACTTGTCAGGATAGCCTGGAGGTTTTCTAACAGATCGTGGAGAGACTGATTGTCAATGGTTGCCATCAGGTATTCAAAATTCATCACAGCATGCTCTTTTAATGTGTCTATGTCTCCTGGGAAAGAAGATTAATATGCATTATTCACATTTTTTAATATTATTTAGACATCTTTCGGTTTTAAAAGCGCTGTAAATTTTCATTTTGTTTTTTTATCTGCTTTCATATCTCATTCCATCTGACCTGTAAAACTTGTTTCGTATATTGGGGAGATAAGTTCAGTGTCTATTTTTTGCTTTACATTTTACTGAACTTCGATATGGAAAAGAACATGAAAGATTTAAAAACGTTAAGGTCCATGAAATTAGTTTGTTTTTCTTTTGTTCGCGGTTCATAATCTCATGCAGAAATTACATACCATTTTTACACCCTAAACAGGAAAAGAGAGACTGGTTTTCTTTTTACTTGCCTTTTTGTTGACACCATCTTATGTACATATTGTACAGTATCATTAAAGCTTATCCACATATTAAATGTCATTTGGTAACACAACGACATACGAAATGCAATGATTGTGAACAGACAGACAAATACATTACTATATTTTAGTTCAGCACTCACAGAAAATTATTGACTGCCAGGGATGGAATCTGCTCTGTTTGGAGCATGAATTTAATTTTAATTAGTCCGTTCGATTAAATGGTTAGACAGATACGTCAGTGTAAGATCGTGTAGCGATAAACAACAAAAGTTGAGACATACCAGAGAAATTTTAGGAAGTTTTGGGTCATTTGAAACAGGTATCATAAAATTATATTTTTCAGAATAGTTGTAAATAAAGGAGGACTAGAGAGGAGTATTCTAACTTCGATGAAGGTGATTAAATGTTTTGACGGTTAGAGAAAGTAATTATGATTGGCTATGCTAAACGAGGTGGGGTTATTCCCAGATGAAATTCAAGGTTTTTAACGATATTAGATACTCTGTGTTTTCTGCCGAAAGGGGGAAGCTGGTTCCGATATCATTAGAAAATAACTCTTCTCATTCAATAAATCGTTTAAGGGACAAAGGGGTCTGGACACTTTTGAGACCCAAAACCAAACAAGAGAGAGAGAGGGGATTCTCTGATGATAGGCGAGCGAGGGCTCTGGAAGGCACAACGATATTGTCTCATTTGCATACAATATATGTTCATTGATGTATGTTTGTAATTATTTGTTATATCTATTCATTTAAATTCGTACATAAATTTTTCTCAAGTTCAGAAAATAATTGTGTATGTTGTATGATTCATGTATTGCAAGAATGTCATACAATATTTCGCTGGTATGAATGAGTTCGGATTGAATGGTTTTGTATGTAATAGAAATCATGTATCATGAACATTTCATGCATTACTTTAGGTCAGAAGTGGCAGGCATCATGGAATGCTGCAGTGAATAACAAACTTCATGCCATCAAGCCAACTCTAGGAGAATGGACTCCTTCCTACAGAACCATCCGTAGGGAGGAGGTAGTCATTGCAAGAATTCGAACTGGTCATACTTATATAACCCATTCCCACATACTAAAAGGAGAAGACCCACCAGAGTGCGTTTCTTGCAATGAACCATTCACTGTTAAGCACTTTATGATGGAGTGTTTCGACCTCCAGCCTATGTGCGATCAGTACTACAATGTGCATGACATGAAGGAACTTTTTTGATACAAAAAACGTGACTTGTATTATAGGATTCCTGAAGGAAGTAAACATTTATTCTAAGCTATAACTTTTATGCTATCACCTTGAGCAGTTTTATGTAATGTATATACCGTTCCTTATTTTCAATACATTTTCATCTGTCTTCATTAACATACACTATTTACATTCTCCGTTGATCGGGAAGCTTTATTTATTAACGTTACCATCTTATCCTTTTACTTTCAACTCTTTGGTTTCATATCACTGGTCGATACGAAACCTTTTACCACTGTTAACTGATCCTACATATAACCTTTTGTATGGGGCTAAATAGCCTAACAGTGCTGGTTCGCCGTAAAAATACAATCAATCAATCAATCAATCTGATACGAATTGTGAGAATTAATTATATATCTTAAATGATATGTATCATGTATGTTTGAGAAATGATTTTTTTTTATGTCTGGAAATCTATGTCAATGCATTGCTAATTATCAAAGTAACGTAGTTAGGACAAGGAGTGAAGTCCATTAATTTATTTGTGTAATTAAGTTCTGAATTCTTTTCAACCAAGAATCGAGGGGGTAGCATTAAGAATGTGCATCGATATGCATAGTTCAGCTTTAATTTATAGCCACAGCGTAGTGTGATGGTTTATCTAAGACGGCTAATTATGTCATAGTTACAGTAGGAACGCGAAAAGCAGTTAAACGTGACATTAGTTTATAGTAATAGGGTTATGAGTGTGTATTAGGAGGCGAACTGACCATAATAGCTTAGTTCTGTTGAATTAAGATGGATGATATCTGACATAAAGAGTGGGAATATTGTTGATCCCGAGAGAAGAGATGAAACGAACACGTGTTTAGCTTGGATATTATATTTTTATTTGAAGGAAAAATAGCTCCATACCTGTATTGCACAGTTGGAAAAGAGCGCAGTCTGCAACATGAAATAAGTAAGTATAGAAGGAAGGAAGGAAAAGAAATACAGTAACTCCAATCTATCACCAACAGGGACGCTGACATGCCGGCAATTTGAGTTCGATCAGTTGATTATATAATGAAATTTGTTCAGTCAGAAAAACAGAACTGATAATTGAATTTCGCATAAATTTTGTAATCGATTTCTGAGAGAAAGTAAATCATTCACATGTTCGATTTCATTTTGTTCATGTACTTGTTATATTTTATATACGGGGGCTCGTTTTGTTCTACTCTATATCTCTGGCCAGATACCTGTTACTCCATCCATTAAATTCAGATTTTGTTTTATTGTATACTCGATGTGGTCAATATCACTTTGGTCGATCATATCCTAGATAATGAGAGCCAAAAACCATAAGGAGTGGGGGATGTCACTCATTTCCCACCACCTCCCTGACATCGACGGCACATCAACACATAGAGGTTATATAGCGCTGCGGTAATGGGAGTAAAATACCTTGCCCAGAAACAAAACACTTCAGCCTATGAGCAGGATTTGATCCCGCAATATTTGGCTTCCAAGTGCCTCCGCCATTGTCATACAAATTTTAATTGCGGTTGGTGGAATAATTTGTTAAAGTATTCGGTTGCTTCGAGTTTTTTCTCTCATGCAAGGAAAGGATTTTGCTCAAAGACTATATAAAACAACAATCAGCGAGGAAAGAAGACCTTTGTGCTTGACTTGTCAAGACTTAATAATCAGATCGAGTTATATCTTGTATTCGAGTTATTTGGTGTTTTACTGTATGTTGAATGACGATTTCAAGAAAGGTTATACATTTAGTTTAAAGAGCAACAGGTAAACACGGTCGAAGTGCAGAGTCTACGATAAGGAGAAGACCTATATATTATTCAAGGAAAGCGACTTTGCTAGTTTCGAACGTTTATTCGCATGAAACTAGGAGAAACTACTACAAAAAGGATTAACATAAAGTGTTCATCAGAACAGAATATATTGATATAATAAAGAAGGTCGATATTAACAAGAAATGAATCGTGAAAGGAATGCATTTTGTTTGACAAAGGAAGATGGAAATTAGATTTGTATTTATGCAAATTTCTGCTTCGTTTGGGGCAGTTTTGTGCCATCTGAAAGAGAATGTATGCAAAGAATAAGGAAACTTTGAATTAAATCTCTGTGATAGATTATATTTTTACCAGATTTCATTAGCTGATACCACAATTCATAGACCCGTCTTTCGTTGTATCTTGTCTCGCTGTAAAGCAATGGTTGAGGATTAACGAAACGGTTGGTGTTCTCTATCACAAAGATTCTTCTGTCCGTATCCACAACGGCCTTGCTATTGGTCCAGGTCTCCAGAAACAGGTGTGCGATGTCCGAGTGGACGGTCAGCACCTGCTCTGGTTCTTGTAGGTACCTTTCTTCTATCACAGCGATGCATGCCCTGCTCCAAGACAGCAATGTCTTTCTATGCAGATATCTCGCTACCAGTAAGATACCTGGTTAGATATAAATAACAATGATTAAGAGTGACTAGACACGCGCAAGACGTCAGTGATTACTATAATATTACATACTGTTGTCACATTTCTTACCAAACAAGGTTGTTTTATGAAATGATCGAATTAAAGATTTATTAGCTTCGATAAAGAACAGACATAGGGTTTTCGTGGTGCTATTAACTGGCAAACGTTCTAATGGATAGCTTTGCAGCATAGATGCTCTCTCTCTCCCTCTCTCTCTCTCTCTCTTATCTCAAGAAGTCACTGATGTGTCTAAATTCCGAAAACGATAATTGACCAATCGCTTTAAATATTAAAAACACGCCCATGACCTAGCATGAATGTCACGCTATGCACCTCGAACTGCTCCGTCTCTGACACTGCAGGGGTAAAGGCTTGTACCAATCAGAAAGTTTTTTTTAATGCATTCATAGAACAAAGAATATTGTGTTTCAGAACTGCTACAAACATTACCAGATATTCAAATCATATGGCAAATAACAGTCCTTTCAAGTGCACTGGATCCAGCATGGGATCACGTGTGTCAGGGATTGATTAAGATAAATGCAATAAACTGACAACGAACAGTGCAAAACTAGTATCTAACTAGCCTGAGCGCTTTCGACTCTTAAAGAGTCTTTTTCAAAGGCATATACAAAACATAGACAAGACAAACAAATAAAACAGAAAAACCGTAGTGTTTGCAAAACTTTACATGGCTGTTTCTACAGGAATTAAATCTTTAAATTTATTATGTTTCAACT
The DNA here is from genome assembly GCA_016617855.1 of Megalonaias nervosa. Taxonomy (NCBI): domain Eukaryota; kingdom Metazoa; phylum Mollusca; class Bivalvia; order Unionida; family Unionidae; genus Megalonaias; species Megalonaias nervosa. Next base: position 7,631 of record JAECUM010056904.1, on the reverse strand, counting down.
AGTTTATATCAACTTGCTGCGCATACTGGAAAATATTTGTATTGACCTAGAAATCGATGAGTCATAACGACATCTGTTATTTTATGTACATTTATGTAAACGCAAATTATATCCCGGATATTTCATTGTTATAGTAGTAATTGTAGGCTAATTAAGCATATTTAGAGAATTATTTAAAAGAAAATGTGTCGGCTGCAAAAGATAATTTTATTTGTGCATGGCTGTCTTTTTCTAGTCTTTTTGGTTTAAACCGCTTGGTTTCAATGTTCTAAGGCGATGTATCCAGTAAGATTCCTTTTCCTTCCTGGTTTTGGAACTCCAGTTGGGGTTGTTAGCAATTGCGATAAGTGTCATATCACTGAAAGTGTGGCCAGGGGAGGAGAAGTGTTCTGCGACCGGGCTTCTGTACAGCTTCTTTGTCATCCAATCAGATCTATGAATGTTGATCCTTTTGTGTAGCTTTTCAGTTTCTCCGACATACTGAAGGCTACAGATCTTACATGTGATGAGATAAATTACATTCTCTGTTTTGCACGTTTTGTTTGGACCATGTATGTTTAGTTTTTCTCTAGTCACTGTGCTAGTGAATGTCCTGGTCTCTATCATATGTTGACAGGTTTTGCATCTTTTATCGCCACAGGAGCCAGATTGACTAGGGTAGTCTTTACTAGTGATTAGCGTTAGCTTCGCCCTGACTAGGATGCCCTTGAGGTCTTTTGGTCTCCGGTAAGCTACTACAGGTTTGTTTGGTAGGATGAACTTTAGTGCGTCCGACTATTCGACGATGGGCCAGTATTTCGCGATGATTTTACCTACTTTGGGGTTGTCAAAGGCAAACAACTTCCATCTTTCAATAAAATTCAAGGCCGAAATCTCCAACTCAAACCACCTTTTCCTAGACACAACAACCGGACTGGTAGAAAACAAACTCCATACAGACATACACTCGAAACCAACCGACAAACACCAGTATCTCCTCCCAACCAGATGTCATCCAAAACACTGCATTAGGAACATTCCATATAGCCAGGCACTGAGGATACGCAGAATTTGCTCCGACGATGAAACATTCCTAGAAAGGTCTGAAGAGCTATCTAAATATTTAATTTACCGAGGCTACGACAAAGACCTGATTGCGGAGGCAACACATACGGCTAAACAAACAAACCGCGATGACCTACTAAAATATGGAAAGAAGGAAATGGCTGATTGGATACCATTTATCCTGACCTACCATCCAGACAACCAAAAGTGGGTAAAATCATCGCGAAACACTGGCCCATCGTGGAATCGTCGCACGTACTAAAGCTAATCCTTCCGAACAAACCTGTAATAGCCTACCGGAGGCCAAAAACCTCAAGGACATCCTAGTCAGGGCGAAGCTAACGCCAATCACTAGTCAAGACCACCCTAGTCAATCAAGATGCAAAACCTGTCAACATATGATAGAGACCAGGACATTTACTAGCACAGTGACTAGAGAAAAACTAAACATACATGGTCCAAACAAAACGTGCAAAACAGAGAATGTAATTTATCTCATCACATGTAAGATTTGTAGCCTTCAGTATGTCGGAGAAACTGAAAAGCTAAACAAAAGGATCAACCTTCATAGATCTAATTGGATGACAAAGAAGCTGTACAGAAGCTCGGTCACAGAACACTTCTCCTCCCCTGGCCACACTTTCAGTGATATAACACTTATCGCAATTGCTAACAACAACCAAATGGAGATCCGAAACGAAGAAGGAAAAGGAATCTTACTGGATACGCCGCCTTAGAACATTGAAACCAAGCGGTTTAAACCAAGAAGACTAGAAAAAGACAGCCATGCACAAGTGGAATTATCCTTTGCAGCCGACACATTTTCTTTTCAAAACTTTTCTAAATTTTCTTAGTAGCCTTCAATTATAAGAATGAAATATCCGGGATATAATTTCGCTTACATAAATGTACACAAAGTAATAGATGTCGCTATAGCTCATCGATTTCTAGCTTAATACAAATATTTTCCAGTATCGGCAACAAGTTGATATAGGCTGGTTGAGACATAATACATTTAAAGGTTTAATTCATGTAGAAACAGCTATGTAGAGTTTTGCAAACACAATGGTTTTTGTGTTTTATTTGTTTGTTTTGTCTATGTTTTGTATATGCCTTTGAAAAAGACTCATTAAGAGTCGAAAGCGCTCAGGCTAGTTAGATACTAGTTTTGCACTGTTCGTTGTCAGTTTATTGCATATATATATATATATATATATATATATATATATATATATATATATATATATATATATATGATGTACAGGCTTGCATTTTTGTGAATAGTGCTTTCTTCATCAACCAGACAACAAATTAATTATTTACATATTTCTCATAACTATCTTTGTGTTTGTTTTTCTATATCTTTATGTTTTGTGTTGTTGTTATTTTTAATTTTTGGGGTGTAGTGTTGAGGGGTGGGGTTTATTTGTTTTCTTGATTGAAAGTGACCGCTGTCAAACACATCATAACCTTTGACACTTCTTCCGCCCTATGAGTATGTCTTTAACTAACGTGTAGACCTACCCATCTCATGTTTTAGCTGCGACCAAATGTAGTGTGGAAACCGGAGCACTGAAGGAAGTCTTACTGGAAAACAGGCGAGCAGGATATCGTTGTTACACGACAGAAGGTCCAGTATTTCCATTTCACTTAAACCACACTGAGAAAGACAGATGTATCTACAAAACGCACCTATGATCTGATCACCATACTTCCTCTCTAGTGAACACAACGTTTTCTTGGTGAATTCCAATACGCTGAATGGTAGATCATTGTTTCCCGGGACGACGTTTGACTGCCAGCACCGTGCGATTTGTGTCAGATTTGCGACATGTAAAAGATATTTGCTTTCGACTATTGCTCTCCGCAGTGTGATTTCCTGCTCTGGTGTCACCCTTTGCTTAAATTGTTTCAGATTACTTTTAATGATTTCGATACAGAAATTTTCTGTGAGAGGTTCCAGGTGTACAACAGACTCCGTAGACTTAATTTTTCCCTCCACTTGTTGCAGAACGGAACTCTTTGTATCCGAAGTCGAGGCTGTCGCTATAATATGAATCTTCGGTGGCAAGTTGTTGGTAATCCACTCAAGACCCGCAGTATCAAAACTGTTTGTTTCACGAAGCTGATTTATTCCACCAAGAACTATCAAAAGATGCCGATTTCCTTTAGAGACCCGACTGAGCAAGCCATTGAAATAATTTTTCAATTTCTTACAGTCATAATTTTTAATATTGACGTTTTGCTGAAGAACAACATTGATCTGTTTACATATATTTCGAAATAAATGTTCACCAGTGGGTGGTTTTGGCAAGATATTTATGAACCTTGGGATCAAAATAGTCTCTTTTCCAAACAGTTCCCTGGCTCTGTAACAAATCTTAGAAACGACCATGGATTTTCCGGAACCAGTTTGTCCTTTTATAAGAATAACCTGATGCTCCTGTCGTGTTCCAGTTATCAGTAATGATTGTACCTTTGCAACGACCTCCTCGAAACTAGTTTCTGAGTACTTTTTGTACAATGTTTTGCAGTGGTGGAGGTTCACTAATGATTCCAAAAATAGTTGGCGCTTTTTGATGGGTAGTGCTGTTGGTTGTTTCTTTTCCAAAGAACAGTCAATCATGTATCGAAGTTTTGTTGACAACAGCGCAGAGAAGTTCTCCAAATACTCCTTGTGTTCGGAATGCTTCTTAAGATCGATGCCTCCATCTTTCCAGGTAGTTTTCATCAACACTTTGTTTTCAGAAAGGCACATTGACTCTATTTCATGTCTTATTCTTCTCAGTTTGATCAGCTTAGATTCGTTTGCAGATAGATTGGACATAATGTCTACATAGCATGCTGCTTTATTTTGTTCATATTCGATGCCTTTAAAGATAAAAAAATCATTTAAACAACAAAAATTCTTAAAGATACTTAAAGGAAATAATTATAACATTCCAAGGCATTTTAACAGCTTACAGAAGCATTCCGAATGAACTCTATGCCAGTTTGAAGTATCCATAGGAAAAATAGCACATTCAGCCGTATTGTTCTCATAAATATTACGTTTGTAGATTATATATTATTCGTAATGCTGTTCCATTTCCTGGATTCTCGTGATTCGTAGCAGATGGAGATATTCAATGCAATTAAAGAAGGTTTATGAATTTTTAAATGATGACGGTCAAATAAGGAATGATTTAGAGAACTATTGAAAAGGACAAGAAAAAAAAAAAAGGAAGAAAGAAATTAACCAGCTCTTAATGTTAAACCCAGCGGAAACAAACATAGTGATCCAGCCTTTTTTAATTTTTACATACTGAACTAGTGGATATAAAATTATATTAGAATCTATTTAAGTGTTTCAATTTGTTTTTTTCCCTACATTGTCATTATTATTATTATTATTATTATTATTATTATTATTATTATCATCAAAGAAAATAACGGTTGAATCATGACCCTTTCTATATTTATAGAAAGTAAATCTGCGATAAATTTATACAAGAATTCGTAAATGCCTTCTTTAGAAAATATTAATGACCCATATTGCACAATTTCTGGGGCAGCGGGTGGCCAAGTGATCTAAAGCGCTCACCTTCACAGATCACTGACATCTCACCTCTGTCCGCGTGGGTTCGAGTCTTGGGCTCGGTCAACGTGGATATGTGAGAAAGCTTGCCAATAGCTTCCCGTTCGTCGGTTTGCTTTCCCGGATTATTCGTCCACCAGTTGTTCTGCGCTGAAAAATGATGTTAATCCCAAAACAACGCAATTTCTAGGTTACAGTTTGTAACTACGGGTCATACATGTCATTTTCTGTAGCAGACAAAGATGTGATTTTCTGCTGTTTTTGTGCAATTTGACATGGGTACTCGGATTTATACTTTGGTTTATTCATAATATGCTTTTGAGTTTTGTATCGTTCTTTACCTATATATGTTTACACCCATTTGTAATGTAACCCCTCCGAGATACATGAGTGATGTATCCTGACTTTCTACTGTTACATACAATAAAACCACGACTCTCTCCAAATCGCCAACCATTTCGGATTACTTTTGCACTGTAACCTAAAATCACGCTGCCTCCATAGTTCGGGTTTAAGGCCTCAAATTTCATTCTAATGAATAGCATTGCATACCTTCAGTTTTGTACAAATATTAGATATCAACAGTATTCACATCTTTTTAAAGTTGCTATTTTATGTTCACATATTCATCTAATAGTTTTATATTTAAGAATTTCACCAGAGCTGCTGAAGGTTACTCTTTTAAAACATCTTTACCAGCGTCGGTCTCAAGAATAAGAGGTCGTCATAATGATAGATATCCACTATAGCAAGGTGAAATTCAAAGAATTAGAAGGTCACCGGTTGAAAGCTTACCAACGATATCTCTGATGACAAACAAGCATCCCTCCGGTGCGAGATGAAGAGCGTGCGTTATTTCACTCTCTAAAACTAAAGAAGAAAATGCATTATTTGTTTTGGGGATTACCTCTTGAAAGACAGAACAATGTAAATCAATAAAACAATACATGCATTAGTTTTGAATTGTAACTGTAAGACTCTCGACGATTGAAACTAAGATAAAAGGTCATCACATGTTCAACAGTTTTTTTCCCCCTTTAACACAATCATCAAAATACCAAGGCTCACACACACACACACACACACACACACACACACACACACACACACACACACACACACACACACACAGAATTTATTGAAATGGAACGGTATTTATGGCATCGTGAATGCAGACGACATTTATGTCATCGTAAATGCGAAATATAATTTTATAATAAACGTTTCAATAAAACAGCAAGAAAGAAATGTATCATTGACCTAGAATTGTTTTGAAAGGGAATCACAATTTACATAATTGATTTTAATATACAACGCGTTGACATATGCAGGAATTCATGACCGTTTGAACGGCCTAAGCAGATGAATTGATCGTACAGGATATCCTTCAATTTAAGCTTCAATTTTAATAAAAGTATTCGAGTAAGTAGTTTATTTCGTGAATTGCTAACAGTTCCAAATATGTGCGACATTTCTAAGAATGATATAATATTCTTCATAAAGTTTGTATTTCAATATGATATCGATGATGCACATAGAAGAATTTTACTTCGCACAGTAATATACAGTGTGGTAGAATTATGGTAACTGTACCAACCGGATGTAAAGAAACGCGCCTGCCTCTTGTGATGGACTACATTTATAAGCCCCTCTTCATATACGATACTGGCAGACGTCTGGATCATTTCAAGCAGACTTTTGCGCATGTCCGACCACGCCGTCACTTCCTCCATATGTTGCTTAGGATCTGTACAAATTCTGGTCAAAATCGAATTAGGAAAATTACTGATGGACACTTTTATAGAAAAATGAGAATTCCTTATCCTTAACATATAAATTACTATTCTGAGCGTAACGACTTACAAGTGTACACCGCATTTACCATAAAATACTTCTATCAAAGTGATAGCCAAGGACCTTTATTTTAGCATTTCTCTGAGAAGATATATATGCATGCTCGAATTTCTTTGTTGCTATTCTGAAGAAAACATATGCAATTTTGTCCATTTAATATCTGATTCTACAACAAACCACCAGGCACGATTCTATCGGTCGACTCTCTAAGATTAAGATTTCTAAAAACTAATTATGTACGAAGGCATATAATTTGAAGCACTTTCCTCAGAAGAAGAAAACATAGAAAACCACCCAAAGCAACATTATTTTATGTGGTTTTAACTAAAATATGAAGGACCTTTTGACATGACCCCAAAAATTGTTGTCCTTGTATTTTCATGGTTTGGAAATCGATGCTACCAGTTTCAAAACAGTTGTCTTGAGTCTCGACATCATCAAAGTGTCATAAAATACAACAATATTAACAAACTACTCTATAGCAAATTATTTTCGGGGGGGGGGGAGAATTGTATATTTGTTCTTTTCATTTCTTATTCGCGATGAATCGGCCTATAGCTAAAAAGTAAGTGAAAATACAACAAAACAAAACAAATATTTATAATAAAAAAGACAAACAGCATCACGACATTATCACACTGCAAAACCTTCGTACGATCGGAAACGAAATTTTGACACCACAGAAATAAACACCCAACAGAGAAATTGACTTATACCAACTTACCGAGGAAAATTCTGAAACTGTGAAGAGACGGGCCTGAGAACATACACTGGAGGTATTCTGTTCCTATCAAGGGTGTACCACTGATCCAGGAGAGAGATATCTGAAAGGTTGTCATTGAGAAACTTAAATACATATAATAAATGTGTTACTTGCGGCCACAAAAACAATTTCTTACAAATAAAAGTCCCTATTTTGTTATATTAAAGATGACTTATATTCGGCTTTTGCCGAATTTCTTGATGAGGACGCTCTGTCCATCCTTCAGATTCAATAATGTAATTGTGCTACTAGATCCAAAACATATTTTAAAATTTTCTTGACGTTAAACTTTTTCTCTCACTCTTTTCCTTGTTCTGAGTGAATAATCAATCAATCAATCAACTGATTAATAATAATAATAATAATAATAATAATAATAATAATAATAATAAT
>JAECUM010056900.1:0-27385 GCA_016617855.1 Megalonaias nervosa | reverse complement strand
GACTAGAGAACAGTGCCAGGAAAAGTCAAAGTAATGTAAAACTAGCAAGAGAAGAATTATATAACCAAGAACAGTTGTGTCCCGTTACACATCCTATTTCAGAAAGCATTCGAATGAATTCACGAACGTATTCCCCTTGACATTTATTTCAGGTGAGAAGAATTGTTCAACAGACACGTTTCGGTGTGACTGTGGCCAATGCATAACCAACCTTTATCACTGCGATGGTCAAAGAGACTGCCCTGACAACTCTGACGAGAGAGAATGTAGTAAGTTGCACATTATTTTCAGCATTTGAAGATAAGATGGCATTGATATACGCCTATCATTTTAGAAGAACCGGTAATATTTTGCTACATTCAATTACCTTCTGATCCATTTTAATGCAGTAAATGTTAAATGTAGATTCACGTGAATGTATATATTTTATCAGTATCACATGTAGACTTTGTCAGGGCCGTAAGGAAACTTTGATTTTGTTTCTTGCGCCTTTTTTTTTACTTTTTGGACCTAGTATATTTCGGACCACATCTTACGGCTCGTTTAAACAAAACTCATTTAAGGATGATCAGCAAAACACTCTCGGCTGCAATGTTTTCCTATATTGTTACGACGCTATTGTCTTAAACAATGTAAACGAAAGAAGCAAAACCAACAAGTTTTATAAAACGTAAGAAATAGTTTGATGTCACCCTAACTTGTCAACAGGTTCAAAATACAGAACATGAAAGCAAATAAATAATCTTTTTATACCTCTTTGTAATCTACAGTCGAGGACTGAAAGAACTAATATAGATTTACAGAACAATATTAATGCCTTGAATAGATTTTCATGTTATTAAGGCAATTGGTCACCGTTTTTAACACATTTTGGAACCATTTTGCCTGCATGGGAACAAAGCCATGATGTTTGAGATAGACCAGCTGTGGTCGAAATAATATTTTCTGGCACTGGAGCTAAAAATGACAACATTTTATTTATAAGGTTTTAAATGTTAGAGAATTTACATTCTAAGGCTATTTCGATACAGTATACAGTTTTCATCCAAGGGCAATTTACAAGACGAGACACAATGCTTATCCTACGACAATTAACGCACGAGTCCCAATGGAGTAGGTTTTGTTGTGATAACATGGGGATAGGAAACTTGGATGGATTCTTTTGAGTACACTGTACACGAGTAGAAAGTTGATGGATAAACGAAAACCACTAAAAGCATGGTCAGTAACTCGGCCTTTTCACAATAAGAACCATGTAATTCATGTAATCGTTTAGTTATAATCAGTTTTCGCACACAAAAACCAATGATAACTAATCTCTGAAAACCAAGATAGTCACCATGAATGTTAGAACCTTTGGAAATGTGTTTAATACTGGCACTCCCACATTTCAAAAGCGATTAAAAGGGTAACATAATTACAGTTTGCGCAGTAATTCCACAGTCATTCCATTCAGACCTATCTAAATATGGATATGCTGATTAATTTCAATCTTCGAAGTTTGACTCGTATATCAAATGATAATCACTTGAGTATATATATATATATATATATATATATATATATATATATATATATATATATATATATATATATATATATATATATATATATATTTACACCATGCCTTACAAGTGCCCAAATTCTTACCTTATATACTTTTTAACTTTAAACAAGCCTATCAGCAGATCAGTGTCTTCATTTAAAACATTTCATTTTGGATCGATTATTCCAAGGATGGTAGCTTGATTTGTCCGCCTTATCAAAGTATAATAATTTGAATAAAAAATCATTAACATTATTGTCTGTGGGACCTTAATTACTTGTCTCTGCCCATATCTATCTTTATGATGCTCATTTGTTTACCTTGTTTGTCCAAATACTATCACATTAATCCTGTATAATACATTATCAATGAAAGCAAGGGATTAAAGCCAGGACAAGTCTCTGCAATGTTTCTTAACCCCACTCCCCCATGTGCATGATCTGAGACATTTGTTCTGAAGTCCTCCTGAATCATCATACCAGATATTATCGCCATTCGTTCCTTGGTGAAGTTGGAGTATATGGTGGAATGAAGTAAAATATTATGTTTAACCTTCATCCTCTTTTTCCTTTTTGGTTGTATCCAGGATCCAAAGCCATTGTCGTTATCTACTCATCCTTTTTTACAGTACAATCCAACATATTATCCATCTCGCACTATTGGTGCATATGGCGTTCATCATACAGGGATAACTTATGGATGGATGGACATGCATACAAATACAGACATATATGCATCTGATCATTCACTGTATTTCAACAAACGTGCATACTTAAACATCAATCACTTTCTTAGTGCTGGCAAAAAGTGTTCTCTTACCCCCAACCAAGAAAACACAACATTGGATTGCAAAAAACTTTCGAATACAGCACTTACAGTTTTCAAGTTCATACGATTATGAAAATTACTTGACCACATTTTCGCTTGTTCTTTTTGTGAAGAGTTGTGACATTTGCCGATGCATATCGTTCCATTCATCAGTGGTAACAGAATGAACGACACGTCGAATGTTGAGGATGTTGCGCAAGGAGCTTTTCGTCCACATCTACAGTTAATGAGACCTATTCAGGAGGCTTATGTTGACCTACCCCATTTGACTTCAATGATTACATTGATTAAACTAGACATTCTAAACCTACAAACTCAAAAGGTGAATTTGTTAGCTCTATGTTATGTGACTGTGTTGTAGGAGCAACAACAAACGACCGTGTATTATTAATAATTAAGATCACTTAAGTAGGTCTACAGGGAAGATTTCTGAAGAAAAAAAACGTTCACCAATTATGGGATATTGTGAGTGTGTGGACACGACTGAAATGTTTTAGAAAGTACGTTTTTCATGCCCTGTACATGAATGGTTACGAAATATTAGCAGTTTTGATGTGAAACATTGGGACATCTTAAACAATCTTTTCTAACTGTTGTTAGTCCTATTTAATCGATTGTAATCTTATTTTACAGATATGACTTTGTAGTTGTTAATGAACCAACTATATGAATAATTAGAAGGAATTATTAAAACTTATTATAACATGTTTGAAATATTAATAAATATTTTTATTTTCGTTCGGTTTCTTCTCACGTCCATTAAAAAATGTTTAATTTCTTGGGATAATGACAATCTGTTAGCATTGGCACGATGTTGTTCCCATATTAACAATAACTGCTCCTTTCTTGCATTCTAGTTTGCCATTGTCGGGTATTGCATTATTCTTTAAACAGCATCCAATGTCACCAGTAAGTACCCTTTCTGAAAATGACAACACCTAAATCAATACAATATGCTACCAACGTTATTGCGAAGCAAGTAGTGTATGGTTCATCGATCGCATTAATGACCTTGTTTATATCGTGGCATCAGATCAGATACAGTGAAGATATTAGATTGCAATAAAGTGAATCATTTTGTCTCGAATCACCGCCATCACTGCATTAATCTGTAATACTGTCTCAAAATATGATAAAGTGGTCACTGAAATAATGTGAGCATAATTTCAGTAATAATATGGTTGTTATTTGCATTGATGCAAACGACCTTAAATAAGAACATGTTTCATGGCTATAGTAATTGTGCGAATATTATGTAATAATGGGAGATACACATCAAAGCACCACAACAGTGCTACAAATTTAGTATTTGAATTTGCCAATGATCAGAGTCTCGTTATGCTTGCATATGTCTACTCGACCGGTCACGTGTTTACACATTAATTGAAAAACAATAATATTATCCAAATAATCTAGTAACGCAATTATGTACTATAATATTCTTTAAATCCGCAACAGATTTTAAAACAGTTAATTGGTGTGGTTTAATTATGTAGATCAATGTTTGACAGGTACCACCTGCAGACAAAATTCCCTCTGTAAGCAAGCTAGTTTCAGGACTTAATGAGCTGGTCTGTATTGCTGTCGAACAAAAATACAAAATCGATCAGAGATAATCAAAAGGGAGATGGCAAAATACAAAACTAACATGGATCAGTGATGATCTAGTCAATCTATAGTCATAAAGTTAACCTGCATTATGGACATTATGTGAATATATGACGGTTAACAGCCAAATATATTTATTAATCTTTACTGAACACTTGGGTGGTTTCGTGTACTTTATATCACTTTTTAAGATCGCTGTAGCAACGAAAAAGAGGTACGTTGTGAGTAATTGAAACGAAGTAAAGAAAACAGTAATGGACATATAGCTAAACTGTGATCTGCAAGAACGAGATTAGGAAAAAATAACGAATTAAGCAAGATCTGCGTGTAATATATTTAGGAATGAACAAAGATGCATATGACGATATGCTCTATGTAAGTACTGTACACTGTAGACAATAAATATATTTTCGTTTCTCCTGTATGCGCTAAGCGGCCCTTTAACTATGATGTATATGTGCCGTGGTTCTAGGTGGCCCTGAGCACATAATAAAATACGTATGGATTAACAACTGTTATATATAGAAGTGAGATGCATGATTGGGGAACAATATGTTGACAAATGCGACCCTATAATCACAAGACAGAATTAGCATTATATAGGCCATCTTGAAAGTATGTCCCTATAGTGAGAAGTTGAACATAAGATGTATTCATAGCCTTCACATTAGTATTACCATCTCGACTCTAAAGGAACAAGGCGAAACGGTCTGGAAACAAGTAGAAATGTAATAGGAAAATGACCCTATGGTTAACAGTATGAGGCGGTACTGAGGAATTGGGTACCATGATGTTTAAAACGTCCATATGATTAACCCTATGGGACAACATGATAATAGACATAACCATTTGCCGACAAAGGGAAATATACATTATTTCATGGGATTATCAGTGGTGTATCTCGATGATGACAAGAACAATGTAATATAAACTCAGTATTTCTGTATTTGAAAGTGAGTGATTCTTACAAACCAATACACTTTTCTATATTATTCAACCTTCTAGTGAAATGAGTTTTCATCTGCAAGCATGTTGGAAAACATATGTCAATAATGCATGGTAAAAGTTTGGTACTTTACCTTGTTAGAAACATAATGTTTTCAATTGTGTCGCTTAAGATATAACATTCTCACTGAATGTCTACCTATTGTTGGTTCCATAAACATTGGCTGAAGGTGTGTTGCAAAATATCCATCCTCAATGCTATATGGAATGTTCAAGGTACTCTGTATTTTGATACTCCCTTTCGAGAATGTTCACACCACAACTGAACCACCGAACTTAGTCTTCTTGACCCAAGGAGACAGATCCTGCTGTATATAAAGATTTGGAGATGGGTCGCGTCATATATCTGCGCCATCTCCATTTGAACATGTTGAATTGACTGGTAAAAGCACTTGGGCTAGGAAATGCCAAGAGAAATGAATATTATGTTTGTATTGCCATAAAGAATGTGACTTGTCACCCAGTCGATAACGTTCACACGTAGGCACAGGGACGCACCCCTTTCAGAGTGGAGCAAAGGCGAGCTGCATTACTCTGCAAACAGAATAACATTTATCTTCATTCATTTTTGGGTAGGTGGATACATCACATTGGTTTTCTGTTTGAAGTTTTTCTTTCGTTGCATGCATCATTCTCAATCTCTTTATTTCTTGAAACTCTATCTGATTTTATACTGATTAGCAGTATTCAAAAGATAACGAGTTGTGATCGGAAAGTCGCACTCGTTTCTCGTAGACAATATGATACACATTTCCAAAGGTTGACTTACGAATGGGGATTTGACAAACGTATTTTTGCGTGTATCGCATGTTTTCAAGGAAAAGACCTAATTTTGGCATGATGCTTCGTATAACACGATAAAAGTCACCACTTGACTAGAACGATAGTTCAGTGGCTGTTCTTTTACTTTACATTTCATATGAAGTTGTCCATTCTTATGTCAGAAAAGGTAGCCGTAATGTTTGGATGCACCACTGGCAAAACGCAGGATAGTCTCTTCGGGATGTTCGTCGGGATGCATTTCAGATGCAGTTTTTGATGTTGAAAAATTAAATTGCGGAAACTATTATTTTGTTTTTTCTTACTATCGTTTCATCGCTTTTAATATGTTGCAATGTGAGTTAAAAGTGAATTTTTTATATAAAGAGTAAGTCATAGGAACATTTTTAAAAATTTTTTAAGCCTACGGATCGAGTGTTAGACACCCAAGGTTTTTGAAATAGTATATATATATATATATATATATATATATATATATATATATATATGGCATATATATATATATATATATATATATATATTTGATCTGTATTGTGTATTGTCTGTTCTCCATTATCGTATGTTATCTGTATCTATATTGGGAATCGACCTTGGCCAGTAATTGCGTTTAGGACATACCTGTCTAATGTCTTGTTTTTTTTTTTTTTTGTAAAGACATGTTACATACGTAATATTTCTCAATGACTTCAGATTATATATTAGTTAAGTATTAATTGGAAGGGAAACATGGTTATAGCTGTTGAGTTCAAGGTCCGGTTTTTTTCGAAAGAAAGAAAAGAATATTCTAGAACTGATGGTTACGAGTTTGATAATGTAACTCTCATCCTGGCTCTGTTATTTTGTGTTAGCCGTTTATATAAATGCTGCTTATCTCAGAATTACTTGTTCCTATCTGAACGACCAAAGTGCAGTCAATCTTATTGTTGTGTTCAGTTTTTAATTTGAGAGGACGTATTTATTTCATTTGTTAACTTCAATTACAAAGTGCTCCTTATTTTCCGACTATATCGCTATTATGAATTATTGTGAATTTATTCAAGGATATTTTCGATTATAACATTTTGATACATCAAGACTGTTGGCCCATTATCACATCTGAGATTACTGGCACATCGGGTCACACTGGAATTCATGAGGAATTCTCTATAGATTTGGACATGAGATCTTTTAGAACTATTTGGGATTTAATTCACAATACTTTAAGTTATTTTTAAATTTTCACTTTGTATTCTATGGAAAATAAATCATTTGTTGAATTTTACAAAACTTGTTGGTTTTCGCTCTTTTTCTGTTTCTTAGTTTAAAACAATATAAACTTTAACAGCATGCGTACATTAGGCATTGCTTGTTCTCTGTAAATTTTCATTCTATGTAGGTGGAAAATTGCATCTTAACTTCTATCTTTACATGCCGATGACAATTTCACAACATGACGTATTAAGATGCAAGTCACGGGGTTTAGTAACTCCTTATTTTAGTATTAAAGCGAATGACCAAGAAATAAGGAAGAAAGAAACAATGTGCTTGAGAATGCTTAAGCATGTAAAGTTATTTTCGTGTATGTATGAGTGAGATGATGCAATTAATGACGTAATAATTAATTTGTTTCAAGACAGAGGTTCTAATCACTGTTTATGTATATATAGATACAATGATGATCATATACAGCAAGTGTATATGAACATATGAACGATATTAAGCAAACATGACAAAATGAAAATTGCAAGATATGTAGTGTGTATGAAGGTCAATGAACCTTATAAGACAGCATACTTGTTTAGATTATCACATCCTGGAATAAAAGGCAATATCCATTTTCAAGTCTTTTGCAAAATATCCATTGTCAATACTGCATAGGACATGTATAAGGTTTCACTTTGTTACATTTGTACTGTTTTAGTTTTGATTGCTCTTACTTCGGTAAGGAATATGAACTGTTACCTATTGTCACTTCAATAAACATTAGAAGAAAGTGTTCACAACTGACACTTGTCTTGGAAAGGGAATATGTCTAAATGGAGGTATTTCAGTAGTGTTTTGATCACACAATTAATAGTTAATTCACTTGATTACAGCTATTGATACTATCAGTACTATATATGCAATTTTTTGAATACCATGAAAATATAGGTAATGATTTATATAGAAAAACATAAATCACCAATATACAAAAGCAGCATTAGACATTACCGACAATAGTACCTGGCGCGGCCAACTGCTAATATATTTGATGCAAGAGTCTCCAGACATACTAATGTTTAGAGTATCCCCCACACTTAAAAGTCAAAACAACAACAAATTATTTTAATATATATTTGAACTAAAAGAGAATCAAAGAAAGGAAGAAAAGTGAAAACAATATAACCATAACGATCAGACATGTAAATTAATTTCTTTTAATCTCCACGAATGAGAATATATTTTAAGTCTGCAACAATCAAGAATAAATAAATCAATCTTTTCTTTCTTCACAGTACAATTTTTAAATTCTTCCTACAAGAATCTAAATGTCACAAACTACTTAATACAATTTAGACAGGCACAATGATCGGACTGTGTTATTTATGTATTTAATTGATAGTGTGTACATGATCTTTGACCATGAGTAAAGGTAGAATAATTGCATTCCAGATTAAAATGTTGTTTTCCCTACATGATG
Organism: Megalonaias nervosa; assembly: GCA_016617855.1. Classification (NCBI taxonomy): domain Eukaryota; kingdom Metazoa; phylum Mollusca; class Bivalvia; order Unionida; family Unionidae; genus Megalonaias; species Megalonaias nervosa. The sequence goes on along the minus strand of JAECUM010056900.1, from coordinate 18,959 downwards.
TTTGTCGTAATTACAAGTGGCAAACAAGATATTCAATAAAATGTAATATTGAGACCCACCCTTGCTTAAGAGGCAGTGACATTTTCTATTAGTTCCTAGGAAAATCTATTGTGTCACAATTCAAGTGAATTGTGTATACTTGTAAGTTTGGTAAACAAATTTCTCAGACCTGTTTTAATATCAGTCTTTGCTAATCTATAATCAGATTTCATAATTGTATTTAGGTATAATGTGAGAGGAATTGGTTATTTAAATTGGAATTACATAGTGCTCATTGATATTCTGGACTAATTGAGTACATTTGGATAATTGAAAACTTATTCTAAAACGTTATGGATCGTGGCACAGCAGGGCATTGAAAACTCTTTCAATTCATTCTGAACACTCTATACGTTTGGACTTGTGATAAGAAATATAGAATTATTTGGGATTTAATTCTAAATTCTGTATTTTAAATTTCCACTTAGAAACTTCGAGAAAAATATTATTTGTTCATTTTACTAAACTTGTCCGTTTCGCTTTCTTTCTGTGACATTGCTGGGTGATTAATTTCTATAAATGTTTCAGAGATATTAAAAATATGTCTTTAAAGTTTAAATTGAAATTTTTGTCGGAATTGTCCTTGTACTTGGCAAAGATTTGAATTTTACACATTTGAGAAATCTTTCCAGAAAAAAGCAAGCATTTGCAATGTCATCTAATTTAGTGAACCTTGTTTCAAGACCTACCCAGGAATAATTACAATCTATGCAAATACTACGTGTTGATTGAACTTGACAGAAAACATTCTTTTCCTGAGACGATATCATCTTTATCAAAGCAAGAAGAAAAGAATATTTTGATTCATTTTTTTGTATTTAAAGAACCAGGTAAAAGCAACTGGTGTTCACCGTATGTTCTTGTGCCTAAACCAGATAATACAATCCGAATGAGTACTGACTATAGAAAATTGAATGGCTTCTCTAGAACAGATTTACTTCCCATGCCAATAATAGATAACTGCATTGCTAAAATTGGAAATTAAAATTACGTCACATAGATTGACCTTTTAAAAGAATACTGGAAAATTCCTCGCACAGAAAGAGAAAAAACATTTCGGCATATCGGAAACGTTCACTAAGGGTCTGACTACTGGGCTAGATCATATCACGTATTCTGAGTTGCAGAGGTCAGTATCTCTTATGCGGTTTGTGAAATGTGCCCACTCCCCCTTATGAACAAATAGCTTAAGCTGATTTTGAGAACTCTGCTATCTTTGTGTCTTTACTGTTTGAAATGGATAGTCATGGTTCAGTGGTTATTATGAGTCAATTCCCCTCTTTTGCGAACATGCATTCCTGGGAACGAACCAGTCTCCTTAGGTTACTCCACGTTCCATTAAGATCTTCAGTCACAGTAGTCGTATCTGCGCTAAGAATAATGAAGATCTACTCCTCTGCCCAGTTAGTGTCTTACAGTTTGATTTAGTCTCTTCTTAGAAATACAGCTCTCCTCTGTTATGCAAGTAGCCACCATTTCCAATTGGATTGTCCTCAATATAAAGCTAGCTTATGAGTCCCACACTGAAAGGCATCTGTCGTTCATGAAATCGAGGGCTCACGAAGTTAGAGCTATTTCTACTTCCTCAGCCTGCCACACCACATTGTCCTCCTTTTCCTATATATTTTGGCACACCAGAGAGAAGATCTTGCCTCGTTGGGCTGTGAGAAATCTTTCCTTAATGAGAATCATAACCCATGACGTTTGGGATACTGCAGATACTTGAGCTTTTTCAAATCATTATTCTCTGGATCATGTCGTGAAAGTTGCCTTCAAGTGGTCGCACTCCGCCTTTTCGGTGTCTTTCATTCTTTTAATGTTGCTCAATAGTGATGGCACTTTAAGTTTCAAGCCCATCTATGTCAGTTTAGCAAGTTGTCAAGAAGAAATACACATGTCTCTAGTGGAGGATCCTATAGACAGCATTTCGTATGTTCACTCTGACACCTGGTCATTGGGCCATCATTCTCCCTCTTGACTGGAATAGTCAGCATCATATTAAGACCTATTAAGATATTACTGCCATTTACTCTTATTAATACCCAATTCCCTGCTCCATCTGTGTTCTGATGTCCATTACGTTTTGGTCAGGGTTAAATAATGATGACGTTTTATAAAATTATGGAAGCTACTATGACTGTCACATCAGCCTGCGGCTATGTTTATTTGTTGCTTTATTCCTCTCATTATTAGTTCAATGGGGAATTCATCTTGGACTAGAGATCAGTGCATGAAAAATCAAAATAATGCAATACTAGCAAGCAAACATCATATGACCAAAAATAGTTATATGCCGTAAAATATCGTATTTTACAAAACCACAAAATCAAATGATTTCACAATATTATTCTCCTTTACATTTCTTTCAGATGGGACTTGCTCAGTATATGGGTTTCCGTGTGACAGTGGCCAGTGCATTCCTAATCTTTGGCTTTGTGATTTTTATAATGATTGCTATGACAATTCTGATGAGAGAGAATGTGGTAAGTTTCAACGTTCTTTTCTGCATTTACAGATGGGAAGGTATTATTGATATAGGTCTCGTATTTTAGAAGAACGGATTATATTTTGCTACTGTACTTGCATATCTTCTGAATATATTAGATGCCGCAGCTGAGAAATATAGATTCATGAGAATTTAGACACTTTATCATGGTCAGGTGTAGATTTTTCACGGAAGTACGTATACACTTTATCATGGTCAAGTGTAGATTTTTCACGGAAGTACGGTAACTCCTTCAATGTTTTTCTTACTCATTTTTGAAGATTTTGGACCTAGGTTTTTGTAACCAAATCGTTTTCCAAGTTAAACAAAACCCACATAAAGTAAACCAAAGCACTGATGTATTTTTGTAATTAGATATGAATGTTCTGATTGGTCTTTTTTGCCATAATATAACTTGTCACAATTTCACACATTGACGAAGCATATGGCTCAATTAGTGCATTTAAATTGTTGGCTAATATAAGCACTCGCAAAGTTAAAACTTCCAACCAAAGGCACAGCATACCAGTGTCATCATTGTAAGAATGTCCTCTTGAATTGCTTGATTTGCCGCTCTTACCACGATCGTATAGGAAGTTGGCCAAACATTGACAGTATCGTGCCCATTCTTTGCTTGTATGATGCTCATTTTTATATCTTGTTTGTCATCCTGTTATGATATCAGTTCTGCAATGTTTCGTTAATATCTCATTTATGCATAGATGAGGTAGAACTATTGACTGATATCTACTCTTTTCTACCAGTTCCCTCACGGCTTGCATATGCATGATCTGAGACCTTTTTTTGTTCTAAAATCCTCATGTATCATCATACCAAATATAACCACATTTCTTCGGTAGGGTTTAGAGAGTTTAAGATGGAAGGAAACAACATGTAATATTTAACCTCCAGCTCCTCCTCCCCTGGTGGCTGCATCCAGGATCCAAACCCTTTTCGTTAATCTAGTCTTCCTCCTACATCAGTATACATATTATCACTCCCACCCTATTTAGACCGACGAAGTTTAACTTACACAAGCAATAAACTGATGGATAAATCGAGAATTACTTATATAAACGCACATGATCGTTCGCGGTATATCCACAAGAGCTCAGAATTAAAAATCAATTACTGATACATGTGTATTAGTCCTGGCAGAAACTGTTCTCTCACATCCAATCATGAAAAGTCAACATAGCGTTCGGATGAAGAAGTGTACCCACAACACGCACAGTTTTCAAGTTCTGCCGTCCAGTGTCATTCAAAGATTTGTGAAAATTACTTTATCACATTTTCTGTTTACTTTTCTTTCTTAATATTTGGTGAGTCATGATATTTGCTAATGCATACTGCTCCATTCATCAGCGTTTATAGAATCGGTGACGTTGGTTTCAGATGATGTTCTCCATGGAGCTCTTTGTCCAGCAGTACATCTAACGAGAACTTATCAGTAGGGTTACGCTGATCAACAACGTTTGACTTAGAGTGATTAAAATGATTATGCTAAAAATTTTAAACCTACAAACTTAAAAGGATATATTAATTTCTATATCTCAGCTAAGTGAGTTTAATGTAGGAGCAAGAACAAATGACCGTGCATCATGAATAATTTAGGCTAGTTAAGTAGGTCTACATATATGATTTGTGCAAAATGTTTGACGGCAAGTATTGGGATACTGTGACAATTCGGATACTCTTAATTATTTTTAAAAAAATAAAAAGAATTTATTTCTGCCCTTTAAAAGTTGGAATACATAAATATAGCGTTGTTCATGTTCTAGAAGTCTTTGGACACCTAAGATATTTTGTTCTAATTGTCGATCGCCGTATTTGATAATTGCAATCTTATTTTGACATCGCAGGTGTTTAGATAATGCCTAAAAACAATTATTAATTGAATAATATAAATTACTATACCTAGTTTGAAAAGCGAATAAATATATTTAATTTTCGCTTGTTTTCTTCTCATTTCAATTTCAATTATATTGATATCGTTAGACAGTGGTAAGCTGTGATCATTAGCACGATTTTCTGCCCATATTAGCAATAACGGCTCCCTTTTTCTAGTTTCCTGTTGTCAGTTTATGTATTATTGCACTGAAAGTCTCAAAAATCAGCAGTATTTACTTTTTCTCTCTTGGTAGTGTCATTACTGAACATATCAAAATATGATACTAGAATTACAGCTAAACAGGTCGCATTTAATGACATTGTGTATATCGTGGCATCACGGCAAATACAATGAAGATTTTCTCTTGCACTGAATGAAGTAAATAGTTTAGTTTCCAATCATAGTCACCATTGCATAAAACTGTAATAATGTCTCTAAAATACGATAAAGTGGTCCCGGAAATAATGATGTGACTATATTTTCAATATTAATGAAGTGAGTGTTTGCATTGATATCAGCGACCTTAAATACGTACATGTTTACTTGGTTATGGTAATCGTGCGAAGAATGTACTGGTCTGCCGACAGTCCCGATGTATCAAAACGGCATTGTCTAGAACTTCTTTGAATAATTCGCAATAGTCCCAAAATAGTATTTTAGTTCAATGAACACTTTGTAATTCTAAGGAATAATCCAAACAAATGTTTCTCTTATATATATATATATATATATATATATATATATATATATATATATATATATATATATATATATATATATATATATATATATATAAAACATTGCTTACGTCTGCAGACTGACATAACACCAACACCAGGGTTAGGAATAGAACTCCAAAATATGAATCCGAAATAGGAATGAATTAATTGTTCAGTTGTCTCCTTATGTACATCTCCAACTGTCTATTACGACTATATATCCCAATATACCCCTAGTGACAGACCTTAATACTTAGTTTACAGTCATGAACAAAAATTACAAAAACATAGGTACAGTCATGTACCAAAGGTTACACAAAAATATAGATGTACATACATAGATAGATAGATAGATAGATAGATAGATAGATAGATAGATAGATAGATAGATAGATAGATAGGTAAATAGATAGATAATCAGGAGAGAGTGAATGGAGAGAGATGCTATGAGGATTATTTCCTTTCACTGAATTGCCGCCAAGTGAGTACCACTATGAAGATAATTAATGAGTTATATTAAAATCCCAAGATAATCAAGCGTTATTAAAGTGTCATATCGGTCCCATCAAAGACATTCTTTAGTTAATGCCTATATAATAAAATGTCGATCAAGAATTAATGGTGACTTAATGTGTGATAAAAGTTAATCAAATACCGGCAACAGGTGTGACCATGCATCACACGTATGTTATATTTCTTTCATAAACTCTTAAACCGTTAAGTTCTTAAATATGTCATATTCAATTTCAATTAATTGCAGCTACATATTTAGTCAAACGTATGATTATCGTACAAATTTAATTCCGATACTACCATTCGTTGTTCTCCTTCTTGAACTAAAACTTATCCGAGTCAGATTTATGTTTCCCAATGGGTCCTGATAAGAGAAGTTTTATTGTAAAAGTGCACAGAGTGATGAATCACACGAACGATCCGCGCCCAGGTTTATTAGTCCCGAAGAATTTATTGCGTTTATTTGGCTCTTTTTTTTTTAAATATAAATTTTAATCCACCATAATAAACAATAAGATGAAATACCCTTGGTTACTAAAACCTGCCTTGAAGAGTTAAAAGCCAATATCATACGTTTCTTCTGTTTTGAATGGTATATGTGATATAAATTCATGTACATCTAACATTATACATTGCTAACTGGCGATGAAATTAACATATCTTGCATGATTTTGTTGTTATACGAATTCGGGTAAAACACCAATTCAAATAATATCCGATTTTTGATATTTGACAAACAGGCAAAATAAAAATAATACTTTTATTTATAGCACTTTTACCTAACAAACTAGCAAACAAAATTACCCAAACTGGCCTTGTGGAGCCTAAGTCTTATCATATTTCTTACGAATCTTTGGTATTAAACTAAGTTATAGAAAAGACCGAACACAAACAAGTTTTAAAAATTCAAAAAAATTATTTGTTTCCATAGAATACAGAGTGAAAATTTAAAACAAAAACGTATTGTATTGTGAATTAAATCCCAGATAATGGTAAAGGTTCTTTCACAAGTCCAAATGTATAGAGTTCCCATTTAATTCCAGTAGTGTTCCAAATAAATCCCAATATTGAATGTGTTTACATGCCCGTAGTCTCTAATGTGCCAATGAGCCAATGGCCTAGAACAGGGGTCTCAAACTCAAACCACCCTGAGGACCGCATGAGGGCATTTTCGATGGCCCAAGAGCCACACCACCTTTGTTATTTCTCATAATACCTTTGGATGCCAATCATTTTACTGGCTACAGTATATGGCTTGGCGGGCCGCATGTTTGAGACCTTGGCCTAGAATGTGGCGATGTAAGACAATAACATAATCCAAAATGTCTTTGACAGAATTTATATAATTCCAAATTGATAATTTTGTCCAAGAAATATTATTGAGCACTTTGTAATTCCAGTGAATATTTAAATAAAAAAATCCACCCAGACTGAAAACTGAACACAACAATAAGAGTTATTCCACTTCAGATGTTAAAGCAGGAAGGAGTAATTTTTCAAGTAAACAGCATTGATATAAAAAGGTAAGAAACAATAGTAAAGCCAGGATGTAGGCCAGTCTCCTTTTAAAACATTCAATGTTTTCAACAAATTTATTAATTTCTGGGGGGGGGGGAGGAGTTGGATTTTTAACGTAGCTTTAACAATGTTTCAGTCATATCACTATTAATTTCTAAATGGAAAACTACTGTTCTACTCTCAGATACAATAAACATGTTTACCTCCATTAATAATGATATGAATATTTAATTTATAATCATTACGAAATATTAGCTATGTATTATACTGTCTGTTAAATAAATGTCACTAGTCAGGTGCACCATTAGCTTGATTTTGGACAAAGTTCAGTTGCTAAATACAGATATGCATAACATATAATCATTGAGAAAAGCCAACAAGAAATACAAATTAAGCATACGTAACATATAATGTAAGTCCTAATAGAGTGATGATTGATGGACAAGTGGTACATAACATGAGCCCATTCATTTACATTATGGGGCTCTTGGTGACAAAAGAAAAATCCAGTGTTAAATGTGTTCATAGGTTTAACATCAGAATGGTATTCTGGGGACAAAATTTTAAAGGAACAAAAGTTTATAGGGACAATCAAAATTTCTTGGTGACAAAAGTTCGAAAGTTCATGCGGAAAAGGGAAAATTTAATTATAAATTTTTATTTAAAATCTAGCGCACACCCTATCTATCTAGCAGCCACTTTTTGATTACTATCCAACACACCACATAACCTGTCCAGCAACTTCCTTTTGATTACAATCCAAAACACGACATACATACATGGGTAGGAAGAGCATATAGACACAACATTATACTCTCACAAATGCTAACACAAAAGAGTGAGGGTTTAAGGGCTTTTACGTTTTTGTGGGGAAAGAGAAAGACATACACATACACAAACAAGCAGCAAGCACAAACATAAAATAGAAAAGATTCGGCAAATGATTATTATATCTCTTTTATAGAAATACGGGTGGCCCAGAAGAGGGCCCGTTTGCTTTTGGTAACTTTAGACGGTTAGCATCAGTGGCATCAACTTACTTGTCTTCTCAAAACTCTCCTCACAGCAGGCCCATACGCCAGTACTCTCTTCGGACACCAATGTCTTTCCACAAAGTAGTACCATTTTTGGGTTTTGGGCCGAGCTTACTAATATAGGTCAAAGCTTTCTATACCCCATGAGCTTGATTTAAACTCTTGATCATCGGTGAACATCCCCCTCTGGCGAGCCTCAATTGATGTTACTAACAGGTTTGTCAAAGACGTTCAGAAGATATATTATTTTTCAAATACATATTCAGAGCAATTTCATAACTTAACTGACGGGGGCATTATCTTGGAAGTGTATCGACTTAGACTTGGCCAGTAGCATGTTAATAAAAACATGAAATCGCTCCGGTTGCGCACTCAGTGTAAATTAATTAGCGAATATAGTAGTAATATTGAAGCTCATCAAGACTAAATTAATCAGAATAACATGCTGTTGGCACATTATATTAAAGCACCAAATCAAACGTATGCATACTAACGAATTCATTTGTAATGACAAAGAATATGAAGAAACGATACAAGACCCTATGAAATGTTGGCGTTTCTATGAAGAATGCTAAGACAGAACACGCAAAGTCAATACTCAGGGAAATCACAGTAACCCTAAATAATTTCAGGTTCAGAAACGAGCTCTACAACGTTTGAAGATTTTACATTTGAACGCACAATGGATGGCCAGTTTGAGTTGTTTTGATGCATTATCGCTTTGCCAGCCATCTGTAGCCGCTCGCGAGTAATATCGTGAAAGCCATCAAAAATGTCGTTGAAACGTTGATTGTAGAAACTCTCGACGATATAGAGATATCCAACAATATAATTGTAGAAACAGCAGATGACCTCAATCAGAAAGAGACAGTTAATAACTTAATAGCCAGGATTGAAGCGATTGCAATTTCGTATCCTGCAAAAATAAAAATGCTTAAAATTTTATTGACAGTATTTAAATTAAAATCAAAATATTTTCGGTGTCTGCAATTAAACAACGATTTCCTTATATGGCCGTATGCGAATTGCTAACATTAGAACCCGTAAATGAATCATAGCCAATTGTAAGACAATTTCCTCAACATCAAACAGCTGGTTGCAATGACAACAACAAGATTAACAATACAGTGACTGGAATAATTCGCGCACGAGTATAATATACAAATACCAGGAGGTGCAAGAAAACCTGTCATACTTGCATTATTAGGTCTTAAAGTTGTACCGCGTCTGACTGTGAAAGAACATCTTGCAATAGCTGCACGATTAAACATCAACATTCATCCACAGGCCAAATGAATAGAAATTGCACGTATAGTCGAGGATGAACAAAACCATCGAAGTATCACAGTCATCACCTTAAGAGCTCTGTGAGGTTCCGGATTACCAGGCAATTTTTTGTGAAGTTCCGGATTACCAGGCAATTTTTCTAAGCGCATATAAGCAAAATGGAGACATCGTAAACATTTTATCAAATATACGGCCGGCGATCATAGCAACGCTGCACCATGAGCGTGAGATAGTGCTGCTCCTTTTATTTAAGACTGGCATTGCTCTTACTGTGAAATTTACCATATCTGACCATGTAACTAAATAAGGCTTTACACCATTTCTCATAGCCATGGATTTATAGAAGTGCCTGTTTAATTTTAAACCATAAAGACACTGAGGACATCAACGACGAGATTGATAAAATGTAAGCAAAGATTCCTGAGAAGTTTGAAAATACTCCAGAGGAGATTCTTGGTGAATGCTTTCCAGATGCTTGGAAGTTCGACTTCATGTTTCCCTGTACAACCTTTTCGTGTATCGAGTTACATATCAACACCAATATATGTTTCATCGCGGTCATAAATAAACAAAGAATTGATGTAACCGATGTTTCCAATATGCCATGATATCAGCGTTGCATCGTGCGCGTGATAATGCAGAGCAGCCTCGAAAATACCCATAACACTTGGGTTGACTTAAATTTGGTAACACTGAATGCACAAATGTCGTGCTTAGTGGACGCTTTTATTTTCGTTCATTCACAGGCTCTACATGATAACGTGCTGGTTGTCCTTGAAAATCAATAAAGTCCGAAACTGCAAAGACATCAATGGTGGACCACACAGGATCACTAGCACAACGTTGCCAGCCTTTCGGCTCCGCTGTGAAGTCATTCGGCAGATTTTAACCCATTTGTGCGTATGATTTCATTATGTAGTACATATATGACTGATGGAAGTAGCGCGACCCATTCGCTCAAGAGTGCTAGCAATTCGTGGGTGAGATCGAGCACCCTGTTTCCTCATTATCTATTCGTATGTGTACTGATGATCATATAACTATCCACAAGTATGTGGTTAAATCGTTCCACAATAGCTTCATTGTGACTCATGTTAACATGTCCAACATGAACAGGCGCCTAAATTGTTGTTAATAAAACAGCAACAGATCCAACAAGATTTTTACATAGAATCACTTGCAGCAACAGTAACAATTTTCGTGGCGAACTTGAGTATATGTCTTAGAGCATCTGCAACTCTTGCTAAATCTTATGAAATCAACGGCGCACCTTCTTTATACGCACTGACAAAACAATAGTTAGAGAGTTCTTTCATTTTCCCAAACGACCCTGTCATTCACGTGCCTGATCATGTGGAAGATTGCAAGATTACAAATTCAGTTCGTGCATTGGTTTTCGGCCCGGCCCATTTAAGGCAAACCTAGCTGTCGCTAAATATAAATTTGAGATGGTTAACTTGGGATTACTTGCACATAATTGTGCCTTGGTGTGATTACTATGAATGTTTACAATAGCGCTTCAGTCATCAACAAAAAGCAAATGGTTGATTTCTTTTCTACAGGCACCTACTGTTAACGACCTTGTTTCGAATGTGAATAATCTTGTCGTGTACGCCATTGTGATGCTTAAGCAACAGGAAAAGAATATTTCGTTGGGGCATATACAAAAGCAGAGAGTTGATGAATGTCTCACAACGATACTCGTACGTTCGTAAGGTAATCCGAGACAATTGTTACATGTTGCTGATAAAGTGGCAAGCACAACTGCAGAGAGGATATGAACAGAAAGACGACATGGTCAGATCAGACGTGCACCAGAACAATTAGCAGAAATGCGAAACAGTTAAAGAAACTGAAAGAGGATTTGGAGAGACACGTGGGCTTGTTCCGCAAGAACAACCACCTAGGTACGTATCAAATTTAAAATCGAAAGTTCAACAATCTAGACAAAAATTACTCAGCAAATCTTATTCTATCCTGTACGGGTTGCCGTTAATATACCTGACACAAAACAATAAAAGATTATATATTAAAGCATAAATTATCAGGGGATACACGACTAAGTGAAATCAAAACTAACTGGGCAGCATGTGGAAACGTTGAGTGGGATGAACACGGAAGAATAAGCAATAAAGATGCTATGAGTTTAATAAGATTGTTACACTGTATCAAGCTATAGGCGAAGACAATGCTCAACCATATTTAACTACTTTTTTCTATCTATTCAAAGGAGCTATAGCCAAAATCTGTGATGAACCATTGCATACCGAGGAAGAAGAACAACAATATGTTCCACATCAGAAGAGGAACAAACCAAACATGGAAAATGACTTGGTGGTCGTGCAGGCAAACATGACGTGAATTAACAAAGATTCTATGACATGCAAAGTGTTCAATCCGGTGTAAATTTATACGAACAACAGGAGTATGAGCTCGTTAATCTGTTAGAAACACTAGTATGGTCAGTAACAACGCACCAGCAGTCACTGATGAAGCCGCATCGATTTGTCAGTTGTTTGTTCACAAATGACATCATGGACCCAGGAAATTTTCTCTTGTTGATAAACGAACTTGTTGAGGACATCGATGATTTACACGACGAACAAAGTTCGCACACTTACTATAAATTATGCGCTATTTCCATTGACATAATTCATGTTTTACGCGAGTTCTATGTCTCGATGAAACGTGTGTATATAAATATCCCCGTTTGACCCAACATCGTTGTACCGTTTTTAGACCAGTGCGGTCACTTGATCTAAATCCGTGGGAAAACCATAACAATATAACTTCACATTAGAGATATTTAATACAATGACAATCATAAGTAGACGTGTGATACTAAAGAGTGTTGTTATAACCTTGGCGCTGTTGTCCAGGGATTGTTTACAGGTGCACTCATGATCTTGCTTGCTATAACTTCATCGATTGCTACACAAGTTACAATGCGAGTCGTTCATAGCATCAAAAACGTTCCTGCGGATTGGTTACAAAACCTGGAATTGAGAGCGTTTCCTTCGATTCGAAATCACCTATGACGATTAGAAACACGGCGATCAAAAACGATTACACTTGCACCAACAGAAGCAATGCCCGAACCGGTCATTAAAATGATCAATGAAACCGCTCACCAACGTCTAACCGATTCAATGATTTAAAATGCGGTAATAGGAATCGGATGACGGTTAAGGACTTTTCTTGCACGCAAGCTGCGACAAATGGTATTAGACCAAACCGATAATAAAAGCAATGAAAAAGTTTCCGAACCCGCGTTTGGCATAGATGTGCTTTTGAAGATAGATTGAAGTAAAAACGATTTCCAGTAATATTTGTACCCGGCAAAAGATTCTGGTCGACTAGATTTACAAGTACATGATACGTCTCGATATTTTTCTTCGGTATGAGGCATTTTCAGAAACTGATGAAAAACCAGCAATGCTAATTAGGTACGTGGTGCTAATATTGGATTTATCAAAAACGGTATAATGGCCCAGTTAAGAGTGCACATTATTTTATAGATGGAAAGGAAATTGAAGCATGTTTGAGCAATGTTGATATTGCCTCTACGATTCGCGAGATACAGAGACGATTATGAAAAATCTTCTATCCCGTCTATGATGTTTAACAAAGATGGATTAGACACTGCAAATCATGAGCAAATATCATACGGCATACTACAGACCACTCAGACAATATTGTCGTTTTAAATACTATAGAAAATGTAATGTCTGAAAATCCCAACTTCAACCTTGGATTGACTCTGCAACGAAGGCATATTCTTGAACCATTATTGTCGTTTTCGTGCGCGATTCCTCTCAGTCATATATTGGGGTTTCGTAGAGAGATTCGCAAGGATATTTTCGGAGCCAAATATACAGCCATATTATATCGAAAACCCAATGGTAGTGATGCAATTTGGAGTGATGCTGTTGACGGTGCTGGCAAAGTTGTGTTGTAGAATTAGGTATTATGGATGCCTGCGATAATCTCCTCAATGGCTGCAGAGAAACGTTTGCTGACTTTTATAGATTCTGGAGGCATATCACGTTTATCATTTCACAAGCTTGTCACAATCTTTTATACAGGCAAATTTCAGTAGTTATCATGGCAAATAACTATACAACAAAGTTCCAAGACATGTGCTTGTGGCGTTTCAAACTGTAGCTCGGACGCACGATGGAGAGACTGATGCTAAAATGATATTTGACCGACAAAGAGTATCTGAATTTTTTTTCCGATTTAATGGTCATCAAGAACCTGCCGAGGAAGTTGTCCTTGATTTTACCCACAATCATGTCGCGAATGCATATCAGAAGCTGTGGTCGTTCATGGACCGGCATCAAAACGATGACACGAGTATGCTGATTTCCAAGCTTGATTTTTCCACATTTTACCCAATTTATTACTTATTTTTGGAACAACTGGACATGTGGTCTGTGGTTGAAATACACTTTCACACACGTGTAATTTAAGTCCCTGCGGGCGATGCCTCTGCCGTTCCCAAGTCCCTGGTGGTTGCAGATACATTGCTGTAATTCTCTCTGATAAGATGTTGTTGTTGGAGGTCTCAGGGGGTCGAATTAGGGTCAGTGACTGGCCTGTCTAAAACCTGTAATTGAACATGTCCTAACACAAAGTTAAGGTTGACCTTAGTACACATTAGCTTAAAAATAAAAAGCGCAATACGAAACGACTGCGGGGTCGCACTGAGCCTTTCTCCTACACATTTAACTGGTAATGACTCCTTGTGGTTGACTCAAACACAACTGAATACGTTTAATGCAGCCAAATAAAATAATTGCACGGTGACGTTATAGTTATCATAGTCTGTCCCGACACAAATACAAATTTATATTTCTCCTCAGCCATTCCAGCGTTGTTTGTTGCTGCTGTTTCTGTGTTTGTAACAGCTGCTGCGTTTGGGACCGTTTGAAGAGCATCTGGAATGGTCTCTCCGAAGATAAATGTACAAGAACGAACAGGTGTTTTAGAAAGCTTATTGGATTTAACAAAGAAAGAACTATCAAGATATGGTCCGCTGAAATCACCGCAACGTCGAGTGGTGTCCATAGTCAAGCTGAAACTGTGAAATAAATTTCGTTTCGATGGTTTTTGCTCCTGAAGCAAACCCTCCTCCTATGGAGGGACAAAACTCACTTTAGTTCCAAATAAACGATGGATGTAACTCCATCGTTGATGCACCAGAATGCTTTAGACGAGACATCAAGGTCTGCTGTGTGAGATGTCAAGACAATAATCAACATCAAAAAGAAAAACAATAAATCCCACAAGCACAGACACAACCACAGGAATGGAATAAGAAGAAACAAGTGAAGTGATCAAAATTCCGTCTGTTCAAATACCTAATAAGAATGCAGCTGCCTTGGTGACGACTTGTCATACCCTCAGAAAGAAGAAATAAAAGCTTGTGTCAAGAAGGTGTCAGCACCTTCTTCAACAGACGAAGAAACGTGTTAAGAAGGAAGGAGATACATGGAAAATGAAATAAATACTAAATTTACCTCCCGGCAATTGTTGACGACTCATACTCTTATTACTCATTGGACACGTCAAACCTCGTCGTAATCCAAACCAATACCACTTGAACATCAACCTAAGAGCACTATCGAGCAGATGGTGACTTATTTAGAAGCAGTAGCAACAACAAACACAGTAAATCCCATCATGGAGACACTTTTAGGTAACATTTACTACAATCTTACTCATTCTGCATGTTACAGAAGAGTTCAAACATTGTATCCTTTTGCTAAAACCAAACTCAAAAGTGTACGTTTGCAGGTTTTTGCGACAATGGTTACGAGATCAATCGATTGACAAGTTACTAATAATACTTTTTTGCCTTAAAATATGTAACAGAAAGAAGCGAAACCAACACTTTTATTAAAATCAATAAATAAATTTATTTCTCTAAGCTACAAAGGCAACATTTAAGAGGAACGTACATTGACTAATGCCAATATTGTATTCCTGCAACATCAAACTCCTTCTCAACAATCTGTAGTTTGTTATTCATTTTTTTCATGAAAGTAAATCGTTGTGATCACTAAACACAATAATCGGAGAAGGAGCTGAACTAATATGCACTTCAAAATGATGCAAAGCCAATATCAAAGACAACATTTCTTATCAATTTTGGAAACATTTCTCTAGTTACTTTAGTTTTCATTTTGAAAAATGGCACACTGGATGATCCATGCAATTTTGTCTTCTTGAAACAGCACTCAACCAATCTCTCAAGCATCAGACATTTCAAATAATTGACTGAAATTTGGAGCTCAAAGAACTGGTCCACTCTTAAGTATGGTCTTAATTTATAAAAAAAACTCGTGACATTTGTTAGACATGCTTTTCTTAATCAACAAGTGTGTCAGGGGTTCAACAATCATGGAAAAAGTTGAGGAAATTTCCAATAATAACCGCCATACCCAAAAATCACAAAAGTTGCCTTTAACTAACATGCACTGTGAATTCGGAGATTGCCTTAGTCTTAACGTCTACAGGTTTGACTTCGCCGTGTCTCACAATACGTTCTAAAAATGAAACATAAGCACTTCAAAACTCACTTTCACCAAAATAAGTTGTCAAATTTGCATCACTGATTCTATCAAATAATTTCGGCATGATTTCCGAGTGATCTTTCCAGGTATCGCAGTAGATGACGACGTCTTCGATGTAAGCATCACAATTATCAAGACCAGATGTTATCATGTTCATTACACCTTGGAATATTGACGGAGGATTGTTTATAACAAACGGTATCACCACATATTGAGAAAGTCTATCTGGAGTTGCAAATCACTAACTTTCTTTTTTGCTCTTTCCGTGTGTGGAATTTGGCAGAATCCTTTTAAAACGTCAAACTTGGTGACATTTTGCATTTCCAATTTTGTCACTGCAGTCATCTATTCTTTGATCTGGACATTAATCTGTTGTGGTGACAATGTTGACTTTCCTATAGTCAGTGCACAAACAAAATGTACTACCTGTCTTCGCCACAAGAATACACGGTGAACACAAGTTACTTTTACATGATTTTATAAAACTGGTCTCCAGAAAATATTGAATTTCATTTTCCAAACAGTCCTGCTTGAAAGGGTTTGTCCTGTATGGATGCTGTTTCGCATGTATATAATCAACAATTTTAACATCATAAAAGATTTTATTTGATTGTGTTTTAGCTTCAAGAAACAAGTGTTCATATTCACATAATAGATCCTTTAGCGTACTCTTTTCTTGTGGTTCTATATTTGGTTGTAGATGTGAATGCTTCTGGTCCAGATTATTTAATATTTGTCCGTTCCGAGGATTGGTTATACCAAAACTATGTACCGCAGATTACATTCCATTGTTTACATTCTTACTTTGTGGGACAGGTACAGCTAAACTGATTCAATGATAACTGCACTATATCAACAAAAGCACTATTTAACATATTTATATGATAAAGCTCTTTCTGTTTCCGCCTCCAATAAATTTTCGTGATGCATTTATGGCATTTACTATTGTTTCAATTTTATAAGGACCATGGCATTTTGAGGCAAGGGCAAGGTCAACAGGATTAAAACTCTATTATATTGTATTTCTGCCATATAATAATTTCATCTTTGACAGAGTAGAGTGAAGATTAGTTCTTCGTACTTCACAACCCTTTCACAACTTATAGTTGAAATCTGAGAAGTGGTCAAGAAAAATAATTTTGTAATCTTCATTTATAAAATGTTTCTCTATTAATAACTTAAATGGTCCACTGACAGTATCTTCAAAAACTAGTTCCAAAGGACTAAACCCTAATGATTCTTGAAGTGATTTTCTAGGTGCATACAAAAGACAATGAACACATTCATCCCAGTGTTTTCATGTATGAAAGCAATTGGTCTGAATTATATTCTTCGGAATTTGGTGAAATCTTTCCAAAGCCCCTTGACTTTCAGGGCCATAGGCAGGCGACTTAAACGTTTGAATTCAGGCATAACATTTTCGAAAAATCAAGACGTTAAATTTGACCCATGAGAAGTCAATAAGCGTAAAAAGAACTTGATCAAGGCTTTTAATATGGTCTACGTTTAAATATTCTTCAAAGGAATAGCTCTGGAAATCTTTTGGGAGCGAACATTATGGTCAAAAGGTATCGGCTGCCTGACTTCGTCTTCAGTAAGTGACCGTGTCTACCATTATTCTTCTAAATGGTTCGTCAAAAGCAGGATTAGGTGGAACGTGAGCGTTGTGAATTTTTTGTCATATTCCGGATGGAATCCATGTTGGCTTTGCGACTTCTTTTACAACTGATGCGCTTTCACAAAAGTTTCAACGATAGCTCTTAAATCCATTATTATAATATATTATTGTCTATATTTAATTTGTGTTGTTTGTTCGCTTTTTTCTCAGTGATTATATGTTCTGTACATGTATTTGGACTTGATCTTGTCCAAAATCAAGTTCTCTGTGTACCTGACTAGGGCCATTGATTTTGTAAACAGCAATTCACATAATATTTTTCTTTGTGAATAGATTAAATATTGGGATCATTATCAATGGAAGTAAACATATTTAGCTTAATCTGAGTCTAGGACATTGGTATTCCCGAATAGAAATACCTGGTTTACCTGATGTTTATCCTATTCTTTATTATAATTTTAGTAATAGACCTTGTCTTGTTGACAACTTACAATGTTCTAGAAATGAACTTTCGACCCTCATCCTGGTTCAATTTTTGTGTCTTATCTTTTTATATAATGGTATTTGCTTGAGACATTACTCATTCTTGCACTAACATCTTTAGCAGAATTGTTGTGTTCAGCATTTTCATTTGGGTGGATTTATTATTCAAATTATTATTCAATGGTTAAACAAAGTGCTCATCAATAATATTCTTGGACTGGAACATGAATTGGAAATTATAGTGAATTCAGACAGGAACATTTATGGATTATATTATTATGATACATCAAAAGACTGTTAGCACATCGCCACATTACAGACAACTGGCATATTAACATATTCGAGACAACAGGCACGTCAACACGTTCAATATTGGAACTTATTTGGAATACCACTGGAAATTCAGTTGTAACTTCCTATATTAGGACTTGTAACTGTTGGGGATTAAATTCACAATACTGTAAGTTCTTTTTTCAAAATACTGTGAGTTATTTTTAAATTTTCTCTTTGTATTCTAAGGAAATAAATTATTTGTTGGTTTTCGCTCTTTGGTGTTACTTAGTTTAAGACCATAGAGTAATAACAATATCGTCTGTTCAATTCATCATAAAATCTGGTAGCTTATGAAAGGCGGGCCCATTGGCAACACTAGTATGAGGTCATATGCGTGGACGTTTGTTTTTTTTTTTTTTTTTTTTTTTTTTATGTTGTTTTTGCTTGTTTTGTTTGTTTGATTTTTTTGTTGCAAAATCAAAGTCTCGGGTGCTCGCCCTGTTGAAACTTTTAGTTCCTTT